>VXCM01001484.1:0-133627 GCA_014773175.1 Lucifuga dentata | reverse complement strand
CCCCATCCACCCTGTTATCATCCCCTCCTCCAAAAACTCCTCCTCCCCACACTATCCCCACTCCCAAACCCTCTTCTCCTCCCCGAGGAGAAACAGCAGAGCGGCCGTCTCCCTGAACACATGTTAAACGTCCTGCAGCCTGAGGAGGAGGAGGGACGTGCTGAGAGAGACTGAAACAGATAGAACAGACAGATAGAAATATTCTGAGAAAAGATAAAGCCTGGAGGTGGGGTGGGCGGGGGGGACGCACATATACCGCTGTGTGTGAAGAGGAGGCTCGGAGCGTGTGTGTGTGTGTGTGTGTGTGCGGCAAGAGAAAACACAGTACCAGAGGGACAATGTATGTAGTGTGAAGGCAGAGAGAAGGAAACAGCGTTAGGAGAGTCAATGCATGTTACCAGATTGAGAGAGACAAGAAGTGAGTGAGGAGAAGAAGGAGAGGGGAGGGATTTTGAGAGAATAGAGAGAGAGAAGGAGGAGAGAGGAGCAGGAGAGGCGTTTTGGTCAGGGAGGCAGCGTAGAGACGGCAGTGCTGCATTGTGATGTAAACTTTATCATCTGTGGGATCAGTGGGTAGCAGCTGCAGAGCAGGGGGAACGTGCTGGTGGATTACCATGTGTGTCCTCTGAATCCGGAGCACCAGGATGCTGCATCTCCATCAGGGTAAGAAGCAGGGCATGACATGGCATGATTGCGTTATTTCCTTTTACAGGAGGAAGATTTCATTGATGCATGTGAGGCTTGTCATGTTCTTGCATGAAGTGGATTTGAGTATCTGGACATATTCATCTTTTCCTTTTCATGGAGGCTTAATGAATTTTTCTCCCGCTGCATCTCCTTCAATTGTCTGCACTCATAATCCCCAGAGGTGGGAACATATTTTATATAGCAGCACTATTACATGTGCAGGGGATGATCTCTGATTTGCACTGAGCCCGATTAACCAGTTGAAGGGGAATTGCGTGTCCTGTTGCTAGTGGCAACAGCATGGTGCCATTCCCTGCGTAAACCACTTTGATTCTGATTGATAACAGGAGGAAATGTATGCTTGTCATTTGAGCAGAGGTAAAACAATCCAGCAAAGCAGGGGATTTGTATGTGCAGGAATGCATGTTTGCCCTCCCTCCTCTGGTTTTTCCTTACAGATTAAGATTTTCTCCACTAATCCAACACTGAAATGACTGTGGCGTGGGTGTGGATGCAGCTAAGTGGTGGGGTAATATGGATTATGTCTCTGCAGGTTGATGCTATGGTCAGCATCAATGTGGCAAAAGTGAATTGCTGCAGTAGAAGTGACCATATGTCAAAGTCATGGCAGGGCACGGCCATATTTACGGTCCACAGTAAGACGTCTGGATGCTACATATGCAACAACAAGTTTCCAGAAGTAGGAATCTGGGCACTAACTTTATATTTGTAGCAGCATTTGTTATCTCTAAAAACAAAACAGCAAGGGGATGAAATGGGAGCATGGGAGAGCATGGGAGGTAGCATCTTTTTCTTGCTGGTGTTGTCAAAATTCCAAAGAGGAATGCTGATTTAATTCATTTGCCCTGGGAATTGGTGCTTCCCAACAAGAGGGCAAAAAATAGAACATGCATGAAGTGGATGCTTGGACCAGGAAGACCAATGAATGATGGCAATGTGAGTGAAGGACAACATTACTACTTTTTCCTCGTACTGTTTCACAAATCTTACAGAAATCCCCAAACCTGGTAAACCAGGGAAAACAGGATACTTTTCCCACTTTCCACCCCTCAAAATCCAACTAGCATCAACAATACACTCAGGATTCCCTGTGGTATTCATTGGGAATCCATTAAAGATATCCAGCCAGGGTGACCAGATGTCAAGACATTTCTTTTTTTAATATCTTTCATGTTTTTGAGTTGTATGTCAAATAATCACCATTAGTTACCTAAAGCTAGCTAGCATTTAGCCATTTCTGGCAGTTTTTATTCAGGAAATTCAGCGATATCCTGCTGCCAGGGCAAATGTGTTGCTGTACTGGGCAGTTTGAGCTTGCTGCCCTCTGAAACCTACCTGGGGATTACTGGCTAAGAGGATTGCCAAGTGGAGGGATTAGATTTTATGGAATTAAATCTGTAATTCTTTCCATCCCAGCCTTTGCCCAATGCATCCATTTCTCTACATTATTACTTTCCCCTTTGCCCTGTTCTCATGCTTTTAAGTTGAATGTTAATCTAGAAGTCTGAACAACGCTCATATTCCATTAGTGCACTGTGTCCTACATATATGAGGAAAGTTACCCTAAAAGACCCGACAAACGGGCTTAAAAGCTGAAATCTGCAAGTTTCTGGTTGATATGTTCAAACTGGTTCGAGCGACGGCAAAGACGCAGCATCCACTTTTGTATTTAACACAACATGCAAAATACAAGGCCAGGAAACAGACTAAAATGTGTGTGTGACCTGTGTGCCTGTCACTTCACCTCTCACTCCTCTACATCCGATTCTCTCAACTCTCACTTCTCCTCCTCCCCTTCCGTCTCCTCCCTGTATGTGGCGCTCTGCGTTTGGTGACCCTTGGGTAGCATTTTGGGTTCAGGTCAAACTGAATTACTGAGGAATGTTCCCCCGTTCAATGGCCGGCCCAGTGAGCCTCAGCATGGGAGCACTTCCCCTTCATTGATAGACAGGGGACTTTCATTTTAAATCAGGGAGGACCACCTCCTTCCAGACAACTTTCCCATATAATTCCCTCTGTCTCTGCAGTGTTAGTCAGCACCGTGGAGCCTGTGAGCCAAAGCAGGCAGTTTAATGATGTGTATATGTGAGGCACATCTCACGATCCAGCCCGCCTGGGCCTTGTTGAGACACTTTGCCTCTGTGACTGCAGGCCATCCAGCTCAATTAAGGCTGCTTTGAATGCATTCCTCCCTTTAGCCTGCATTTATTTTCCCTCAAGGACAGCACATGGGAACTCCAACAACAGCAGAGACAGGCTGGTACGACCTCGTTTTTGTAAAACAACTCAACGAGGGATTTTGACATCTTGCCAGACGTAATATTTTTGAAAAAAGAGCCAGAATGCATTTTTATTCTCGCTGAGGTCTCATGCATTGTGTTCCGCTGAATGTTAAACAAGAAATCCAGAAAGACGGGACTATCAGATGTCTTTTCTCAGTTTCTTCAGTTGGCTCAACTTAGCATAGTGTCACTCAGGAAAAACATAAAGTTTAATGGCCTGACACAATTTATAACCAATAAAGGGCTTTTATTTGCAAGCTATCAATGGCTTACTGCGTGCACTGACTGCTTTGCCTGGAGACAAAGCTTGGGCCAGACACCCTCGCTGACTGTTAAGTGATGTCATTAGAACCATTTCTGCGGTTTCTAAATGGATGGACTCGCTCCGTGTGAGTTCACCAAGGTGTGAAGTCTTGTAGGCTGTTTTCCAGTACTGCCTTTAAAGGACAATAGCAGCAATTTTGCATGTTTAAGCCCAAGAAATGCTACCCACATACAATACAATCATTTTCCAAAACACGCAACTGGAGCAGTTTCCTGCTTTCCAGACTGCTGTTGGTTTCAGTTCATTTCAGTAAAAACCTACGTGTAGAGACTTGAAACATGCTTGAGATACATAATCCATCACAAACATGTCTATAATTTTTTTTCAAAGTAACTTTATTTAATTGGGCCAACACAAAGCTGCATGGAAGAAAATGTATGTCTCTGCCAGGGAGTATAGTCCCAGGAAATGACAGCTTTACCAAGAAAATAACAACATGTATCCCTCCTACATTCTTACATGTTAGCAGGAAAAACATTGTATCACTTGAACATTTGATTGTGAAAGATTAAACATGTAAAATCACCGTTATGGTCCTTTAAACTGCCTGTTTGTCTGACAAAGCTAGCTTGAATGGATTGTTTCTCTTTTTATAATGGCTGATTCAGGGTCTTGTCTTGGAAACATAAACTTTTAATGTTGACTTCTTGTATGTGTGCATTAAAAACCTGGTTTGGAAAACAAAATCCCCAAATTAGATTTATTTTGTAGGTCCTAGCTCCACATGCCAGTGGCTTACAACATCATTTGTTGTCCTTGTTTACACCATCCAGCTGACACACTTTCTGACATGCATCTCGCAGGATTCAGATCAAAGCAGCCCAAACCCTGAAACCACTTTGCGAACGTTCTCTCTCGTTTCATATTTCTCCTGCTGTCATGGTGATGCTCGCTGCGGATCGCGGCATTTACCAGCCTGGAAATGGGGTCAGTTTCGTATTTGAGGTTGGGTGAGGTGGAGAATGTCAACAAGCTGCAGCTCACCACTATCGTGGCTGTAAATCATGCGATAATAGCAGGAGAAACACAGGACCTCGGTCAGCGGCCAGAGGTGTTGGCACAGCTGGAAAGGAAGTCGAGGCTGCAGGAGAAGCTCATTTTCATGCAGTAAAATTGTCTTTTTACTCACCTCTCTTGTTTTTCTTCGTTCTTTATCCATTTGGTGACACACACCCTTCACTTAAGATGACTAAAGTTCAACAGGAGAATAACCTGGAATTATGATTAATTTTCTTTCCTATTATCCCCTCAGAACATTTGTATTTCCTTCTTTCCTCCCCTTTCATCCATCTCATTTCTTTCCATGTTTCTGTGTTGTTTCCTTTCTTTTTCTTTCTTCAAATCATTGGAAAGCTTGGAAGTCTATTGTTTTTATCTCATCTTCTCTCCTTCCTACTTCTTTCCTTCATTACTTTCTTATTTGCTTCCTATTTTGTTTCATTCTTTATTTCTTCCTTTTAACCTTCTTGACATCCTTAATTCCTTCCTTCCTTTCTTCCATCCTTTCCCCCTTCCTTCACTTTTGACATTCTTTATTTCATTCCTTCTGCTTTTCCTTTTTTTCTTTATTCTTTCTTTCCTTCCGCAACTAGCCTGAAAGCATGAAAGTCACCCAAATTGTGGTGGCTTTCATTCTTAAATTACAGTCAGTAACATTCTTAACAATTATTATTTTTTTATGATTATGATATTTGAGAATACTCCTTATCCCTAAATGTTGTCTAGTCTTACTAGAATGCAGACTTTTTACTTATAGTATTGCAGCACGAATGCAGAATAGATAAATTAAGGATGAGTGGATTTCTACAACAGCTGCCCAGCAACATGTACTCACAAACACACACACCGAAACACACACCTCCACCCAGGGGTGGGTTTGAGTGGAGGTGTTTGACCCTCGGCTTGAGTCCTCCTGTTTACAGTACCTTTGTTTCTATTGTAAGTGAACTGGCCATTTGTCTGCCTCCGTAAAGGGCTACTGTTTGCCCACTGAAAACGATGTGTTGACAGCCAGGATAAAACATTTGCACCGTTTCCATGAGTCAGCAGAACCTTCCAGTAGTCGTGCAGTAGTAAACGTGACTTCCTGTTCCCCAGCTACTAAAAGTCAGACCAGACACGCTGTAAAACACAGAACAATGCAGGAAACGTGTGACTTCCATACATATGTGTTACGTTGTGCTCTTGCACGTGTAATTTTAATATGTGGCCATTACAGCTGCTAAATATGGGATTTTATTAGCTTATAGTGCACCATGTAAAAGTATTATAGGTAACATTTTATGCTTTTTGTTATTTTCTCTCATTTTTATGGAGTGATATATAAAGGAGTTTGTGTTGAACATCGTCAAAGCTGCAAAACTTCACACCTAAATGCATTCGAGTGAGTTTGGCCTTCATCCATGTTTCATTTTCTGTGGGTGTTACCAGGTCAGGTCAGTTAGCCAATCAGAAGAGGTGGCCTTAACAAGACATGAAAGTTAAAAACACGGAAACATGTACAGTATTTCTCCTTTAAAGTAAGTTTTTTTGTATGATTGGTTTAAATTGTTATTGAGCTTCATTATATCTAACCCAGGATTTAGCCAATACTACTTTTTGAAGATTGGTGCCAAATATAAAAATAGAATTACACGACAAAGTAAAAGGTAGACTGGTAAATTAAAGGACCATACTGGTCATTTTGCATGTTTGTGCCTAATATATTAAATTTTCATGCATGTAACGTTACTGACAATTATTTCCCAAAGCATACTACTGGAACGGTGAATTAAAAATGTTTTTCCTACCTTCCAGACCTCCATTGGTTTCAGTTCATTCTGCTATTAAAATCAACTTGTTGATACTTGAAACGTTCTTGGGATAGGTAATCCATCATCACCAACAAGACGTGTATTCAGGTTTTTTTTTTAGGGGTTAAGTGTAACAAAAAACAGGTGAAAAATTAGCAGGCAGAACATGGATTTTTAAGGTGGGTGTATCGCTTGAATATTTGATTTTGAAAGATTAAGAGATTTTGCAAAATATCAGGAAAGCTGAAATACGGTTTTATCCTTTGGGAAATGGTTGTCAGTAACATAACATGTATGAAAATTGAATATAGTATGCTGCTCAAACATGCAAAATGGCCAGTATGGTCCTTTAAACTCCTGATTCACATGAAGTCCCTCTATAGTTCTACAAACTCTGTCATGTTCAACCTGAAACACAGGTGTGATACTTGTTGTTACTTGTTACTTGCAGTATTTATGATTGTTCAGGTCCAGCAAAAATGTTCATGTGTCTTTAATGACACAGACATAAAAGATTCAGACATGTGAGTGTGTGTTCACGTCTCAGCGTCTGTATTGGTGCATGTTTGTTCATGCATGTGTTTATAGGTGCCCCTCGTGTTTGCGTCTAGCTCCATCACATTCTTGGTGAGTAACTCTGCTGCAGACAGCCGAGCATTGCAGCCATTTTTAAAGCACATCTGCTCATCCGCAGTGTTTTGTTTCTTCTGGGCAGGAATGTGTTTGTGGTTTTGGGAACAATTGAGGTCAGGGCCCGCTTGAGGAATAAGAAAACATTTAGTGAGACAGACAGTCAGGCAGGGGTAATCCACGCTCCCACAGCACATTCCTCAGAGCTCAGGAGGAGTCTCAGAGGATTCCTCGTGTCTGATGTTTGCAACTTCAGAAGTGAGGCAGAGATCGTATTTAATCTGATCCTCATCTACAAAATGCAATCATGTGAATCATCATATGCTTCTATGGAGAAATCCTGAATGGAACAGCTGAGATATAAAGAAGCCCAAAATTTACAGATTAAAACTACGTAGCTGCCCTAGGGACCTGGTAATCTCAATCCTGGTCCTCAGGGACTCCCACACAGCACATTTTCCATCTCTCCCTCCACAAATTTGTGCCTCCCACATCTTAATTAGATAAACACATATGATTTAGCTAATAAGGTGTGGGTAGAGCAGGGAGAGATGGGAAATATGCTGGAGCAGGATGGAGAACCGCTGATGTAACCGTAACTTCCAAGATTGGATCCGGTCAGGGAATTCAATGCTGTCTCCTTCTCCTTTCCCACTAAGAACAGCCTCCCATCTACCAGGAAGACAACAAATCTAAGGAATAAAATGACCTCTCTAGGAATCCACAACTTCCCAGTTCAAATCCAGTCAGGGAGACTTAATGCATCTTGTCCTCCTTCAACACTGTTCCCCCCACATCGGCTCCAAACTGCAGTTGCGTTGCCTGACTCGTTTCTGCCGCAGCACTGTAATTGAAGTGTAAACCATCCAGCCCGAGACTCATAAACCACCACGGCTGGATCTTATCGCAGATGGAAAACATAAACAACTCCAAACGCTCAGCATGTTGTTGACTTTGGACAAATCCCGCTAATCGCAATCATCTCCACTCGTTTGACTCGGTGATTCACGCACGTGTACAAACAGAGTAACTTATGCCATATCTTCAATGAAATATGAATTGTTGTAGAAAGTAATTAGGTTGGGGTGTTTACATGACCCACATTTTAATTGGAGTAATTTCATAATTGCTGTGTATAAATGTTTATCATTCTGTATGCCTCCTGGCAAGTATTAATGTAGCAAAGTCAAGTAGGAAAACATTCCTCTTTGTTTTTATGATATATTTAACATGAGGCTTTTTGTCATTATGAGATGGAAAGTAAAGTATTAAAACACATATAATCATAAAATGCGGTATATCTTTATTTCTCACAGCATTAACATGCATGTAATGTGATTAGACATACAGTTTAACATTTTCCTACACAGTCTAAGTCAGAAACAGATTTCTTAGAATAGAGTTTTTCTGATAAAGTTATCAAATGCTGAATGTAAATGTGCCACTTTTCTTGTCGTGCAGATGTTCTAAGGCTACATGGCAGCATGAAAAGACGAGCGTTCTTTGTGTGCTCACACAGTAACCTCATCACATTTCACCTCGTCAATAATTGATGGCGTGCCGTGGTGAGGTAAGCCTCGTAGTGCCTGGCTGGGTGGGTGGTGGTGCGTCGGCCTGGGCGTGTGAGCTGTTGACGTGGCTCCTGTTTTTCCGCCGCCCTCTGGTGCAGACGGGGTCCACGGCAGGAGACGGGAGGTCAGGAACCAGCTGTGGGTGAGGCGATGGGAAAGGGTGCAGGTCAGAACACCGTTTGGCATGCACAGTTTGATGATGCTGCTTAGTGATTGATTGGACCTGCCTAGTGCGTTGGGAGCAATTGAGTGGTCACAGATGTGCAAACCCCGCCCCTCAGATGCTTGAAACAGATGAAAGTGTTCACTAAATTTTGATGTGTCCTCAGAAAAGCATTTCCTCATTAAAGTCACGGGGGAAGCAGCAGTTTGATGATGTGTGACTGGAGATAATTGAAGCGGGGATAACGCAGGATGGGGAATAATTGTTTGAAAGTCTGCAGAAATCCTTCAGGAATAAACACGAGGTGCTGAATCTTCCAAATGAATACGATAAAAAAAGGTTTTTTTTTTCAGTTGTGAAGAATCCGATATAGATGGAATCTGTAAGTACTATATGTTTGTAGCTACACTGTAAAAAGTAAAGATCTATTTGAAGATTTTAAATCTCTGGCAAACTAGTCATCTATGCTGTTTTTCTTGCAATTTGAACATTTCTGCCAGGGCTATGGATGTTATGACTTCTGAAACACCTGGATTGTCCTAGCTAATTTTCCTGTCATCATAGGAAAAATTTTAGATTGGTGCAGATGCTATTGGAAAATTAAAGTCTGGTTTGTGCTTAACGTGATGTGGATGCAACAGTGGGAATGCAGAAAATGTGATGTACATCATGAAAGCACCAGCACACGTGGATGGTTTGTTTCAGAGCCACTTCCATGTCCGCATCACGTCTGCATTAGGCATAAACCAGGCTTGATGTTCTAATGACGGGTCCTGAACTGTGTCCAAACTGTGACTAGAGATCTCTGAACAGGAAACCCGATGTGGGCCGTGAGGATTGCATGCATATCAGTGTTCTTAACCCAGCAGGAAGGCAGACGCTACTACATAAATGCATGGATGCTGAGCTCTCATCCAAACATTTATGCATCCTTTCCACCACTCTGTGTACATTTGTGGTTGAGAAAGATTGAAATGTTTAGCCCTTTATGGTTTCGGTAAGCCTCAGTGACAATATTGCAAAGATGGTTGATATTTGTGTCAGTATGGATAAATGTTACAGGGGAAAGCAGAAGCTTTATGGTGTTTAATCTGCAAACATCTTTCTGTAGAGAGGACAGATTAACAGCAGTATAATAAGTGAGTGTGAGTAGTCGTGCAAGGGAAATTTTCTCTTTTATTATGTGCAAACAATGCGGAATGGATTAAACCACCTGTATGGAGGAACCTGTGATAACAGCGATGAAAACACAACAAAGCCTCCCACAAAGCAGTTCAAAGCACGTGAGCCCAACATGTCAGCTCAGGTCGTTGTCATTGATCTTTGCATGCCGCCGCCGCGATGCTCTGGTGCAAACACTTGAATGGTTGTCTCCGCACGAGTTGAAGGGAAAGACAGAGGTGGGTTTACAGAGTGTCTGAGCCGGGAGGATGTATTTATGAAAGGGGAAATAGGGTTGAGTTGCTATGAATGCAATGAGCCTGGCGCCACGATCGCCGTGATGTGCCATCTCTCTTATCTGAAAGGTATGTATGGGCCTTTTGATGCTGTTGGAATCACATGAAAAAGCATGGGAGATATTCTTTGAGGTGTACATGCTGCATGTAGAGGACAGGAGACAGGGAAAACGATGGAAAATTTACATTTCATGTTCCTCAAATGAAAATGTAGGCCTGCTTTGCTGCAGTTTTTTTGCAAAAATGATTGATGTAACCAAACTCCAACCATTACAAAGATGATTTAGTTAGACTGAGATATATGTCATGTTAGCTTGAGATTTGAGAATGACATTTTACATTTGGATCGCAAACTGTGTCTTGAAACTTGAAAACACACAGTTACACATGAAAAGGCTTCATAAGTTCAGTAAAAGCCTGTATTTGTGAGATTTTTGCATGACAACAGGCACCGGAGCAAACTGTGTGAGTGGAATTGTTAGGATTGGGGTTGTCAGATGGTTTGGCTCAGTTGGATGCCCTTTACTGCTCAGGCTGCTCACCATGGCCTCTGGGCCTCTGGCGCTATCAGGTGATTCCAGGTCACTGGGAACTGCTGGAGGTCCAGGTCAATGCTGGAATTTACTCAGCCGTGATTTCTGAAGTGATTTCAGAGAGAAAGAAAAACAACAGGAAGTCAGTCACCTCTGCAGCAGGGCTGGAGACAGATCACAGTTATTTGCAATGGAATTGACCTGATTTATTAAAGATCTGAACATAGATTCATAGATACATTGCTGAGATGTTGAATTTTCTGGAAGGTTTTGTTTTTCATGAGAGTCAGCGGCTTCTGTCTGAGATGAAGAATGAAAAGGTGATAAACTGAATCATTAGGTGATGACCCTGTGTTCTGATGTACAGGATATGAAAAGAGCATAATTAAAGGGGACATGTAATGCTTTTTGTGATATTCCCTAATGTTTTACTTTTTAGTTACGTATGGGCTGAACATTGTCAAAGTGGTCTATAGAAATTATCCAGTAAAACAAACCCAAAGACTCTGAATTGCCCTAAAAGCTTCATTTTTGATTGGTCCTTCACTTGTGCTGATGTCAGCATGTAACAGAAAGTACAAGGCTAGCAAGCAAGTGTTTGGCCAGCATGTCAAGAAGAACTGAAAAGGTACCAAAATGCTGTTTTCACTCAGTGCACAAGTTCACAAGGATGCTGCAGCAAGAGAGGGCAGAAGTGGATAAATGTGTTGTTGTTGGGTTTTTTTTTTTGCACATTAAAGCATTGCAAACGTTATGAAACAGTCCCAAATGAAACTAAGAATATGAAAATCTCTATAATATGTCTCCTTTAATGTCGCAATTGTGCTTGTCTCATGATTTGGTTATTTGCATATCCAACAGCAGCCTTCTCTTAAAGATGGCTCCAGATATGCTACTTTACATAACCGCCTTCAGATCGGACTTCTCTCTATTTTGATAGGCCGGTTTACACAGCTGGTAAAAGTTTACAAAGCGAGTGATTGGCAAAATGTCTTGCATTGATGTGATTGAAATGCAAATGACAAATGCGTTCAGAGTTGAATTTGTCAGGCTCAACATGCAACAGATTACTTTCATCTGCGCCTGGATGCTGCTCAAATATCATATAAATCCAAGCCAGCGTCAATTGGATACAAATGTTGCCGGTGAGTATTTTGCAGGGGAACACTGTTTTGACTACTGCTTATGCCAATTACTATAATTATGTTTAACACAGAATGTCAAATTGCTCTATATTTGGCAATGATTTTCTCAGGGTGCAGTTGGCTCATGCTTGGTTGAACATGCCTGTGCATAAGTGGCCTGAAACTTAACCCCTTACAGGGATGATGCTCAGCCATAACACAGACTGGAGGAACTCCAGGCCACTCCTGTTTAACAAAACAATATACGCAGTGAGACCTTCCAGGACTTTTTTCTTCCTCTCTGGCTTTCAAGGTGGTGTAATAGTGCAAGCATATGTGGTAATAGGAAGAGACACATTGTGTAAGTGGAACATGAGTGCGTGAGTCTCTCAGATGTGTAACATGCAGGCACAGACACACACGAAAAAAAAATCTGTCTTAAATGGAGGTTTTTTTTTTTGTCTGTTCATCAGCTCTAAAATTCTTATTTTCTTGAAAATTGGTGAAAATTTGCCAAAATGGTCGGATATTTCAACCTGTTTTCAGTTTATTGAAAGGATTTTCTAGAAATGAGTGTCGGTGCCTGAAAACACTACAAATAAGACTTTTAGGAGTCAATAATAGACAATCACACACCTTTATGAAGGTCTGCATGCACACCTGCACGCATTCGTGAATGCATACACACACATACCAACACCTTTATGAATGCATGAACCCACTACCAGCTCACATATGCCCCAAACTATTAATGCACACACACGCAGTAAAAATGCTCACACATCCAAACACACCCCGTTGCATCACAACTTCAGCAGTTTGCTTGACTTCCTCCCCGGATTTGTCACCACACAAGGTTTCACAATCAGCGTGCCAGGCTGGACTTCTCCTAAATCAGCCTGGTTTGATTAGAGGAACGGTGGGGAACGTGCTACAGCCGCTCGATTCATCCATCAGCCCCACATCCACAGCTATCTCTTAATCGCTGGGGTTTTCCCCCTGACAGGTAAGCCGCTGAGGAACAAAGCTGTCTTGGTGATGAGAGAGACGTTAGTCATGAGTTATTTTGGGTGCTGGGGAGACTGTGAAGGGGTTTGAGTGTCTAGATCATGCAGAAATGTGAAAAATGTACCAGGGATCATTAGCGTGTCTCCAAACTAAAACTCCAACTTAAGCTTTGACTTAAAAGTTCATACTAATAATATCCATGTGTTCTGTGAAGACATGAATGTTGACATAGAAATATTTGCTAATTAAGTTCTTTAATTAATGACTTCATTAGAGTAACCCACTAAGTTTGATATATGAACTTATAATGGGCGAACAGAAGGCAGATGATGATGCTGACACTGGTGTATTTTTGGATGCTCATACAGTATTTGACAGTAGGATGAATGAGTTCTGGTCTCCATAGTAGGAGTTCAATTCCTATTGGTGCACAGATGCTGATAAAAACCTCTTGCACGACTGTAAGTGTGCAACAAAAGAACATATGTATCTTGTCTTACTGTTTGATGCAGGTATCCGTGTCCTCCAGCAGTGCTTTAGTTGTTGTGATGCCTCAGGAGAGGCTGTAAAACACAGTTCTTTATTATCCATGTGAGTGTGCCAGGATTTATCCCATTAAAGTCCGGAATGCCTTCACATGGGAAATGGATAACACACACAGTCATTTTCTTTGTTTTAGCCTGCTTGTGTGTATTTGTGTGTAAGAGAGAGTGCGAGACTGAGAAAGAGAGGAGATTCTGTTGTGTGTGTGTGGTTGCATTTAAGGTCTGACACGAGGATGCCCTGCTTTTTGTTTCCTCTGAGCTATTTTTGTCTGGACAGAACTGCAAGCGCTCTGTTTTCTGTGGTTAGTGATGACCCTGTCTCCTTGGTGTGTGTGTGTGTGTGTGTGTGTGTGTGCTGATTTGCTGGCAGGCTTGTGTGTTTTCTGCTATTAGGCAGAAGACAAAGAAAAATGGAAGGTAGCAGTGTGAGGTCAACTTATCAGTCTCCCATAAGACTGAGTCAATATTGACCTTTAATTAAATTTCAGAGATTAACCATTTAGTGTCTTTACCTCTAATGTGATGAACTTCCTCATCTGACATAAGTCATGAAATCTGATGTAAAGTTTACATATATGAATATTTCATAAAATGTGGTAATGTAGTGTCAATGTCCTTATAGCTCATCAAAATCTTTATATGGCGTTAGAGTCAGTTTATACTTGAGGTTTAATGGAAATGCAGGAAAAATTAAGACGTTCTTTGCTGAAACGAGGAATAAACTAAAAGAAATGATACTTGTGAATTTGTGGTGCATCATGCTGTTGCCGGTGTTGAAATTCTCTCTGTATTTCGGTTTAATTTTGGGTCAGGTCCAACTGTCCTCAGGTCCTTTTCAGGTTGGGTCTCTTTTTAAAAAAAAAAAGTATTTATGCGTGTTGAGTTCAGGTAGTATTTCCACAGGTGTGTTTTGGTTCAGGTCCAGAATGTTGGACTTTAATGCTGCATTCGACAGACCTCAGAAGTTGGATTTTTCCCAGCAGAAACTCCAACTTCCGACCTCATACTGTTCCAGCCAAATGTAAAAAAAAAGCATGCCTGAACACCAATAAATACTGTAAAATTAATTAAACTTGGTAATAAATGCTAACTAAAGTAAAGTCAGACTACAGGACTGTTTGGTTTTGTTGTTTTACAATGATATTAATCACAGTGGGTATTAAACGTTGTGCAGAGAAGTAATATTATGAAATTATTTACACTTATCAATGGCAAACAGTTATTATACACTGTAGATAATTAACTTGGCGATATATTTTGACCTCTTTATTTCAATTTCATGCAAGAAAAAATACTTTATTCGCCTTTTAGCCGATCATTTCCATTCACAAAGCTNATTTCAATTTCATGCAAGAAAAAATACTTTATTCGCCTTTTAGCCGATCATTTCCATTCACAAAGCTTGCTTCTACAGACGCCGCCATGTTGAGTGACATCATACTCGGTAAGTCGGGGTAGATCATTTTGGTCCGAGTGTCCTAGTTGGAGCTCCGACTTCAAATGCCGTCCCAATGCATTTTTCCAAGTAGGAAGTCGGAAAAATCTGAGTTCCGAGGTCTGTCGAACACAGCATAATCTCAACATTTTTTTCAAGTAATATCAGCAGTGACAGCGACAACTGCATATGACCTGAAGTTGATATTCACTCACTCTTTTTTTCTCTCTCTCTCTCTCTTTCTTCTTCTTCTTCTTCTTCTTCTTCTTCTTCTTCTTCTTCTTCTTCTTCTTCTTCCTTTTGTCCAGGGAAAAGCTGGCTGTGGCTCGCCTGCAGAGGGAAGTCGCACGGAGCAAAAGCGAAGGAACAATGGTAAAGTAGAGTGGAGCTGCTTTCCCTATAATCTACACAAAGCCAAAGCAACCACAGTATGCTTAGTTTACACACACACACACACACACACACTCATGATGTCAAGCTTGGCCAAACTGTCACATTGGCCAAACTCACCCTATATTGTCTCAATGCTATTCATCAGCTGGGCTTAAAGAAGTTTGCCCTGGAGACAACACGCTTAAGCAGGTATTCTGTGATTCGGTATCAAACCGCATTCACTCCTCTGCTCAGCAGCTTATATAAATTTCACCCATTCTGCAGGAACAACAGGTATTCAGATGTAGGGTGAGATTGTGTAACATTATAAAGCCACAGCTGTGTTGTGAAGCGCATTGTTCTGGGTTTACAGGAGATTGCTGATATTGTGTTTTCAGTCCTCTTTTATTCAGACCCGTGGGGAAAGAATGGGCGTTTGTACATAAGGCATATCTCTCTGTCTGCATGTCTGCATGTGAGCGAGGTCAGAGAGCGAAAAGTCGAATCATGTGGTAGCAGAGATCAGCTGATTGTAGCCTGGAGCAGAAACTCCAAAGTTGTTAGACTGAACCCCAGTGGGGCAAACAGGCCTGAGATATCAACGCAATCCAGGATATTCCATGGATTCCTGAAGGAGAAGCGCTTTGTTTCCTCCACTGTGAGGAGGTCAAAGCACAGGGGGTCAGCAGCCTGGAGCCCCGAGTCTCTGCTGCCTCCCATGGTGCTTCAGGTAGATTCTAATTCCATATTTTGAGAGATAAGCAGGAATCATCGGCGAACTGGGACGTTGAGGGAGAGGACGCCATGCTGACCTCTAGGTGACTCCTTCAGAATGTCGCCCTCTTTCATCCACGTGCACACGGAACGAGAGGGTGCGGTATTGATTTTCACAGTAGATGTGTGATGGATATGCTGCAGATAAGTGGAATGCGTGCAGACGAGGACCTGCAGGCTGAGTCTCATTCATCCAAAAGGCTTCTTCAGTTCCGACTGCGATGAAAACAGGTAGCGGAATTTATTCCCATGCGGCACTTCACTGGAATGGTTCCACCCACTGTGGATGTGGATGTAGTTGAGTCCAGTTACTTTCTGGTCTTATCTGCATGTATTGTAGGTCAAATCTCAGTCTTGTTTTAGCTAAATGGGATAAAGCATTTCACATAATCTGTTCAGTTTTATAATAGAAAACCAGTTTGAAAATCCCAAAAATCGGAGATGCAAAATCTGTTTCAGTCTAAAAACCTTCAAAATTGGAGATAAAAGTTTCTTCTTGCTGTCATTTGGAAGGTCGTCTAGCATCTTCAACTTTGGGGGATTTACATTTGCATTAACATTTACAGATACATGTTAATGCATCAATCACGTGACATATTCCCAATTATTCGCACAAATCCTTTTTAAAGCTTGTTAATCTAATTTAAGCAGAATTTTACATCAGGACTTTTACCTGTAATTGAATATTTGTGGTATTTGTACTTTTCCACCCACACCTGGATGTGTCAGCACCACTTCCTGTAAAACAAACCCTGCAACGTCAGAAACGCATCCATCACCACGCTGCAAGGCTGCGTTAAAGCTCTGAGACTCACGAGAGTGGATGACATGCTAATTATTACTTTGGAGGGTTGTGTGTGTGTGCATGGGTCTGCACGTGCACTGTGTGTGTGCGTGTGTGTGTGAGAGAGAGAAAGAGAGGGATGAGTTATCTGTGCCAGACAGGAGGAGGGTAAGGGGAATGGAAGGAGAGAGGGAGAAAGAAAGGAGAAAGGGAGAAGGGGGATATCACTAAGCTCCATTTGAAATTGGGATTATCCCTGTCGGAGTCCCCATGCTCTCTCTCTCTCTCTCTCTCTCTCTCTCTCTCTCTCTCTCTCTCTCTCTCTCTGGCATTCCTGGGAGGCTTCGGAGCTCAGGCACAGTTCTTTAATAGGAACGAAAAAGAGACTGCTGCATGAAGGAGATAATTGTCAAAGTGCTGGCACTGTGAAGTCTGAACTGCTCACCAGCCGCAGACCCCCACACCCACACCCCCAGCACCCACTTCCCCAACCCCCATCTCCGCCTGCCAAGGGACCAATGCTGTGGATGTTTGAAGTGGCTGTACCCCTCCTCTGTATCTGATGCCTTTATAACAGCCCGTTTCTCTGCCTCCGTCTTCTCTCGCTACATCCATTAGCGTCTTCTGTGTAACGCGATCAGAGAAATAGAAAGAAGCAGCGCCACCCAATGCAGCCTTAGTACCTCCATGGGAAGAAAAGTAACTGAGTACACTTAAGTACTGCACATACCTATAATTTTAAGGTACTTGAGTATATTTATGATGCCTGAGTTAGAGTTTTAGATTCAGATTTGAACGTCTTTGATCTCATCTTTCTGAATTTCTTCCTCCCTACTGCCACTATTTCCTTCTTTCATCTCCCCTTTTTTCTGTTTCCCCCTTTTCCTTATTTCTTTCCTTTTTTACATCCCATATTTGTTCTTTCATTCCTTTTCTTTCTTACCCTTCCTTACTCACTGATTCCTTCAGTCATTCCCTTCCCTTCCCTCCACTCCTTCTCTATTTGTATGTTCACTTTTCACTATGACTTTATGTTAAATATGACCTGAACTTTGCATTAAGCACTTTTACTTTGAATACTTGACTACATTTTATCACTAAAACTCATTTACTTTTTCTCACTTTAAATTTAGAATGGAAATTTGGTGTTTTTTATATTATGCTATTGTTACTATCACTTTTCCCATCATTTTCCACCAGTATATACTGTATTGTGTTTTATATAACCATGCACGTGTAGGAAAAGGTCATGAAATGCACCTTTATGATTGTGCAAGGCGTCAGAACACACACAATTGCAAGCTAAGGACTTGCTTGTGCAGCTCTGCAGCCGCCAGTGTAAATGAAGCAGCGTTAACAACAGCATTTACTGAAGATTTACTGTGGTTTAATTGGGTCTCCTGCTGTGAAAGGAGAAGGTTACTGCCAGTGCAAAAGTACAACGTTGTTTTGTTGTAGATCATTTGGGAGAATTTGGTGGGTGGTTACTGTTTAGGTTCAAAGTCTGAATCGTTTTTTTTCATTGCTGTTAGCTTGACATGACATGGTGTCTACTGCTATTGCTGTCTATTCCAGCACCCATGACACTAAATGTGAACAAAAAACCTGAACTCGTCTTCATGTGGCAAGATTATGAACACCTGAAACGTCATCAGAGCATTTTTAGATGCAGCCCACAATAAAAGAGTGGAGGATAAAGTTACAGAAGTCATTACACATATAATTATTTTCACATACACAACCAATTTTATTGCAATTATATTCTTTTTCATTTCAACTAGTGCAGTGCCCATTCAAAACGTGCCTGTTCGGACCAGGCCAGACTTTATGGTGTGCGCCGCAGCCTGCGACATGTCACGTCCTTGGGTCCTGAGCATTGTAACTGCCGAATTTCAAGTTTATATAATACCAGGTTGTAGAGATGTTGGTCCCACAGACAGATGGACGGACAGACGGACAGAGATTTCTGGCTCTATAAATAGATGTCATGCAAGAAAATGTACTTCTTTCAGCTGTTAGCTGATTATTTACTTTTATTTATTTGCTCCTCAGTGGATGTAGATTAGATGGATAACGCCGTTCCAAAGCACTTTTTGACCTTCTACTTTTTCAAGTAGAAGGTCAGAAAATTCTGGGTTTGGATTTGTCTGGAATGCAGCAGAATGCAGCACAGTTTGTTTCTTAAACTTTATTTTAGGCAGCGTTCCATTTCAAACCCTTACAATGAAAACATGGATTCCCACCCAGGTGTCTGACAGAGCGCGGCTCATTCTGCACGGCCTCAAACACAGCGTCCAGTCTCTTTCCAAAAAGCCTGCCTTGTCCGCCTCATTGCCGCTGTGGATTTTCTCAGGAATTCTTCACACTCCAACCCAGAGGCATGGTGCAGGGCAGGGCTGCAACTCCCTCTCTCTCTTTTGATGCCACTCACAAGTGCAACCTAAGCCTGTCAGGGCCAGGATGCCTGGTTTCCTGTCAGGAGAAAACACAGAAAACAGAAGTCCACATATAGGCCCGTAAAGCCATCCATCCATCTCTTGGTTCTCCATTAAAATGGCACTTAAAAATGTTCGGTAGATTATGGCTGCTGGAAACAGCTGTCTAAACAACCTGAGAGTAAACATTCTCACTTTGCAAGAAATTGGCTTTATTTTTGCTTGGTTTTTGCGGGTGCGCTGCGGTGTCTGAGCTTTATCAGAAAAATAATCAACCTCATAATAGATTCCCACACATTTCTCCTCCATATTTAAGTTAACAACCATGTTTGATTTGTTCACGGTTGGTCAACTCTGCTAAATTGTATGACTCACTCCATTGCATATTAATATCATTTTCCTGCAGTGGAATTCATGTAGAAAATGCAGTGAAGATAAGAATATGGATAGGTGGGGATGGGTGGTAAAATATGCCTCGGAGCCAAGATAGGAATCAACAGTTTCTGCCCAAATGTTCCAGTCTGCAAGACTGTATATGACACAGTTCATAACACTGTCACATGAGAAGTGGAGCATCATAAAGTAACATTTCTTTGGCCAACTGTTAATTTTGCGGCAGATTTAGCGAGAAATCTGCTTTGGCCACATAAAACAAGCTGTTTGTATGATGGTAAAGGTTTTAAATCTGACGGAGCTTCATTTTGACGAGCCCTGCCACTGCTGCGGGAGATAGGACTCCAAATGTCTTAGTTTGTGGCTATTACAAAACGGTGTCACAAATTTTTTAAGGTGGACATTGTTTGCGGTGTGGTTTCAGCAGATAAAAGGGCTCGGAGGGCCTCTCAGAGGGAAACGCTTCAGCCCTCGTGGACGTGCAGCTCTGGGACCTTCAGAGTGTTTCTGACAGCTGTTAGAATGGCGTTTGACAACTCAGAGGTTTGAGGAACCAAAGAGGACTCAGGTGCTGTCTCTGCAGATTGGGCTTATCAGCCACGGACAGGGCGAGGGCCGAGACTGGGTCCCCCGGCGTTCACGGCATTCAGCGGGTGACGAGCGCTGACAGCCAGGCTCAAATCGCATCTCCACACCATCCCTTTCACCCACTCACCAAAGTGCTGTATGTGTGACTGACTGAATGACTCTGTGTGTGTGTGTGGGGTGGGGGAGCTCCCTTGGCAATGATAAATGGACCTCTCGTATGATTTAGCATATTCCTGGGGTGTGTGTGTTATTTCCTTTAGTATCCGCGGTTGTCTAAAAGAGAGGTAGTGCACTCTAATGCAGTGGTGGCCCTCCATGATAATTGAATTGATGGAGCCCTGGGGGACACACGGCTGCGATTTTTAGTGCATAATAAAACTGCTTTGACTCAACCTTATTTCAACAATAAATCATCCCAGAGAACATATGTTTCTCTGAATTTTTCCTCACGTAAATTCAGCCGATAGGTTATTCGTCAAGTGCCTAGCACAAGCGTTGGGCCTTCCAAAACCTTGTGGGTACCATGGGGCTAAATCCTCCTTGTGTTACACTTTCATTTGCATTATGTCTTGCTGACACACACACACACAGAGTCTAGTTGCATGTTTTATTTATGAATGAAGAACCTGCATGGCGTTTTGTGTCCCTGATGTTTGCTTTAGAGGCGAGCCACAGATCCGCTCCCGGCCCTTTGATTAGGCAGAAAGCTCCAACTGAGGGTTTTCTGTGTAATGAAGAGATTATTGAGCCAGTCACCCCTGAAACTGTACTCCAGATCCATGAACAGATGCCCATCTGCATCCGTGTGTGTGTGTGCACGGACACACAGAAAGACACCCCACATCGATGTCCATGCTGACACACACGCACATCCACTTCCTTAAATAACGCTGCAGTTTTTCTTTTACGGGAGACAACATTGCATGCACAGCAACGAGACGCAGAGGTCTCTAATTAATTTAGAAGCCTCGGCGGATCCTGGGCGGGTATCAGGGGGTTAGAGTCTTCTAGTAATTCAGCTCAGATGAATAACATTACCATCTAATGCTGTCCAATTACAGAGACAAGCGTCTTTCTGGGGTCACTGCAGGTAATACAGTTTTAAAGATGCACACAGCTTTTGGTTATATACAGGAAAAGGGAAGGAGGATTTGGTAGATTTGGTGTTTGCTTTTTATTTCAAATATGATATGTAATTTAATTTAATACATTTAGCATATTAAAATCGATAGCTCGTATTTATTCAATCTCAAGGTACAAAGCTTTATATGTTGTTCATGATAAATGCTGTCACATCCAGATTGGATTTTTTTTTTTTATTAACCTGGAAATGAAACCAGCCTCATCTGTGACAAAGGTCAAATTTNGGATTTTTTTTTTTTATTAACCTGGAAATGAAACCAGCCTCATCTGTGACAAAGGTCAAATTTAATCCTGAAAGACACAATATATGGCTTTTTCCAATCTATGGCTCAAATCAAGCCAAAGCCATTTTATAGATTACTTGGTTTATTCCATTTAAGATACTTTTTTTTTTCTCCATCATCCACTGTATTTGTGATTGGATTGGCTTTGTCGGAGCTGTTCCTGTCAGTTTTTATTTGTATCAGGAAAACGTTGCCCTCCACAGGAGAAAGAAGGTAGTACACCTGCTCCACCAAGCCTTTAACAGTCAAAGCAGAGGATTATCTTCTCAATGGGTGGATTAACTCCAGCAAATGTTCTCACAGAAACTTTGTTTTCATCACATCTCATCTCAGTGTTGACACAGAGCATATTCCCAGGCCGTGGCTGAAGGCGTGTTTGATTTTGGAGTTGTGGCCGTGGAATACTAAAGAACATGCTTTCAATTAGTGTTCTCACTATCACCAGAAAAGCCACAACACTGTAATGTATTGCTGGAGATTTCTGCCCATATAAAGTTATGGTAATGTTTGATTTAATGGCTCTAAGCCTTGTTAAATGGTTGAAATTATATGTTGAGCTTTTACTACAATGTCGACTGTAAATCCTGTCTTGGTGTTAAGGTTCTTGGCAAAGCTCTGTCAGTGGACACACATCGGCCAGAGGTTTATGCTTGTTGGGCAACAAAAATCAGGGCTGTGGCTACTGCTCTTGCGTGAGAACCCAGGCCAGAACAATGCATTAATGCATCGAGTGCTGCAAGAAAAGAGGTGAAATTCCACTCATCTACTGAGTTCTGGTGGTTATAACTGCAAATGGCACACTTCTAGTGCTTTTACGACATGTCTGTATCATTAAAAATGTGTTTTATGTGCTCAAGGCTTAAAGGACAATACCAAAGTTTTGCATTTTCGAGTTTTGAGCCCAATAAACACTCCTGCCTTCATCTTCATGTTATGTTACTGTCAACCATTTTTTAAAATATAAAATCCTTTTTTTAGCTTTTGTGTTATGTAGCTAAAAATCCCCTTTCAAAATAAAATCTTCAGGTGATACACCCACCTTAAAATTCAATATTTCACCTGCTAACACGCATCCAAATGTAAAAGGAATGGTTTTTAATTTCTTAGTAAATAGTTTTAGGACTATATTCTCTGGCAGAGACATATATTTTCTTCCATGCAGCTCCGTGTTGGACCAGCTAAATTAAGTAACTTTGACACGTTTCAAGTCTCTACAGGTTGATTTTAATATAGAACTGAAACTAATGGCAGTCTGGAATGCAGGAAAACTTTTCAGAAACTTAACACTCCAGTAGTGTTTTTTGGAAAATGTTTGGCTGTAATGGAATATATGTTGGGCTCAAACATGCAAACCCACCCTAATGATCCTTTAAGGAATAATCATTATAATAGTTTTCTGTATACCTTTATATCTTAAAAGCTCCCTCGCATTACAGCTGCTGCTTCTCTTCATGTCTTTGCATCACTGGTCCAGCTTCCTCAAAGACTGAAGATGAAGAAGAGCCAGGAAAACATTTGGTTTGGGTCCAGATATATATATAGGTTCAGGTCTTGGCAATGGGATGTTGCACTTTATGCTTCTGTATAGGATTTACAGCAGCCATTACTTCTGACTGGAGCCTCCCTAAAGAGCCGCTCCGCATAGTAACCCTGGATTTATGGCCTCAGCGAGGACCAGATCTGGTTTTAATGGTGACTTGGGTTTAATGCTGTTTCTCCCTGACTGATTCAATGAGTTAAAAACTGCTTTAGTGATGGAATTTCTGCCAAGTTACAGCACAGAGAAACATGATGGTTTTTTGTTTACATGCATATATTTTTAAAAATTGTTTATTCATTTATCAACTCCCATGATGTAGTTTTGTCTACTCCTATCTGACACATCCTTTAATCCCAGCACCATAAAGTAATCCTTATCCATTTCCACCACTAGATGTCCTCATAATGCTTGTCTGAGAAAAAGCAGCTCAGCATCTCCATGGTCTCTTTAATGAATCATGATATCTCATGATTGGTCCGTAACATGGAGAAGAGGAGGTAAAGATGAAGATTAGTGTGAGAGATGGAGCCAATTACTTGTTTAACAACAGAGATACATCTGGAGTTTTATACATGGTAGTATATCTACCACATATAAATAGTATACCACTTGGTGACTTTATATTTCAAGGCAGGTGATAAACATGCAGTCATTTCCCATGACCTAATATTTGTCTTTTGTTGAATTTATAGTCAAAGAATGACTTGTCTCTTTCCAGACAGTATTACATTAATGATGACAGCTTAAGTGCCTACTTTTTCTTTGCAAAACAATATGAAGCACATTTCTAATTTAAATCTTTAACTTCACCTTGGTTCACACAAGAAGCACTTGTTTCCATTTTCCATTTCTTTTCAGGCCCAACTGGTTTCCAGGTATTTTCACAATGCTGTGTTTTCAGCTGATGTACTTGACGTCACATTTCTGATTAGAAAATGAAGGAATTTCTTTGTCATACACTGTCAGGACAGACTGTGATGGATTTTTGGGAGAAATCTGGAGTTGGTCAAAGCTCCACTCCAACTTTGTGGTTAAAAACTGATTAGCAATGGCAGCCTCCACCCTCAAGGAGTGGATCTGCCTGCACAGGGCCACAGTCTTTGAAGTTGACTCTGAGGCAAGGACGACTCTCTTCCATGGGCAGACAGATGAGGTCATTAGCCGGAGAAGAATCCAATTAAAGATTGAAAAAGAGCTTTCATTTTGAAACTGTCCCTGGCAAAAATTAACAGATAAAAATGGTTATGTAGGGCTAATTGACCTGTTGAGGCCTTACATACTTGACGACATTGAAAGTTCATCTTGAGGATTATGAGGTTAACTCATACCAAACCTTAACAACCCATGCTTCAGAGAATACATCAGCAATATGCCTCTATGTTGTGGAAGCGGAAATCAATACTTGGCTGCAGCACAGCAGCACTAAAATGAAAGGAAATGTGAAGTCAGAGGCAAGGACATCTCGGTTTTACTGCTGCGATGTGTTTGTATGTTATCGAGCATTAATAAAATTGGGTCAGAGGAGGACGGAAGAGGAGATAGCAGTGTCACGTGAAAGTGAGTTTAGTGAATTTTCCAACAAAGTAAAGAAGCGACATGAGCAGGAACATCACAGGAAGAACAGAGATGGATGCAGTGGTAAACAAGCTATTCATAGTTGTGCCAGCGCTCTTTGTGAGTTTCTGCTGACTCTGTGAAAAGCGTAAAGGGCAAGAGAGCTAATGCCCTTAATAAGCACTTACCCATAACTTAATGTGCTAGCACAGCACGCAAATTAAAAGGAAAGGAAGTGTGGAGATCTGTGAGTTTGAGTAAAGAACACAGATGTTTGGAAGATTCTGTTTTCACTTAGGTCCTCCCTGGAGGGAGGTCAGAGGTCAGGCTCAGGTATGGAACAGCATCTCCAGAGCTGTAGGACAAAGAGGTAACACCTTCTGTTTCTCTGTGTTCACAGCGAGAAAAGCTGATCCATGAGCTAGAGGAAGAGCGACGCCTGAGACTGGAGAGCGAGAAGCGTCTCCGGGAAGTGACGGAGGAGTCCGAGCTGGGACGGGCGCAGATGGTTTCACTGCAGCAGCAATTCTCCAGGTGAAAGATTGCGTTGCATCTCGAAACTCATGACAATTGAATCATAACTTGACCTGAATCATGTTTTTCATTATTATTCCTGAATACTGGCAACTTCGGGCAAAAATCATTGCAGCTAAATTTACAGACAAAATGTTACACCTTGGTGGAAAATGAAAAAAAAATTGTTGTAGGTATACTTTAAAGGGGACATGTTTTTTTTTTTTTATTTTCCCTCATTTTTATTGTGTAATATAGTAGGGAATTTGTGTTAGATATGAACATTGTAAGAACAAAATATTTTCTGTAGATTCATGACTATAAAAATGCACCCAGCCCTGAAAGCTACATTTTTTATTTTATTTTCTAAATGTGTCGACGTCTACAGTATGTGTGGAAACATAACACATTTCAGTAACACATTTTCCAGTGTTTAGCCAGGATTTATGTTGCCAGCTTATCTGTTTTCATTCAGTGTGCACAGCGGTGCTACACCAAGGCAGAGCAGAAGTGGATCAGTGTGTTGTTTTTTTTTTNGGGGGGGGGGGGAGTTGCACATTAAATCATTGCAAAGGTTGCAAAATCAGCCCCTAAATCAAATTAAGAACACAGAAATACGTTACGGTGCTTTTCAGTTAGTCATCTTAAATCTGTTTGCTACTATCTCATTGCAGTAACACTGACTGGTTTTCATGAAACCTTTAAAATCAATATTGCGTTGCTGCTTTTGCTATTTTTCCTGTGACATTTCTCTTGGTTACTTGACCTTGTCGTCACGCAAAAGATGGGCCGATACATACTTCGGCTTTGATAAGAGAAGTTATAAAGTGCGAAGTGCTTGAGCGGTTGTCATAACTTTCATGACCTCTATTTCATGAACTCGTCCTCTAGTTCATAGCCGCTGAGGTGTGACAGAGCAGGACGGCAAATCAAGAGTCAGCAACCGTCACTTCTGAGCTGAATTTGCGGCGTAATTAGGCGATAGGCATTCACCGCTTTACTTATGCAAAAAGGATTTCACATTGACTGCTTATCTGCTCATTAAGCTGTTGGAGGAAATCTTGTACATTTTAATGGTCCTAGAGTTATGGTGCACATGAGGTCTGAGTCATTGCCAGGGGAGGAGTAAAATATTTAAGGGCACATTCCAAAGATTTATCATGTTTTTTAAATGTTGAATTGATGCTGCAGAATTAAAGTCAATGGCGTGTCTCACTTTGGACCTAATTTGTCAAAGCAACACCCTGCTTCACATTCACAATGGACAGCTGCTGACAACAACAACTGGCCAGCACAGCTTGAACTGCAGGGTTTAAAGGACCATACCAATAGTTTTGTATGTTTGAGCCCAAGAAAAAATATTAGAAGCATGGTCGGCTCCTGGTGTGTGTCATGCCAGTATTATTGGTCATCATGGTGGATTATCACAATTTCACTGTGTTAGCAATGATCTCGTGACGCCTAGCAGCTATGCGCTTAAAGGGCCATACCACCCATTTTGCATGTTTGAGTCTAATATATTCAATTTTCATATACTGTATGTTACATTACTGACAATCATTTCCCAAAGGATAAAATCGTATTTCAGCTTTCCTGATGTTTTACAAAATTTCTTAATCTTTCAAAACTAAATATTCAAGTGATACACCCACCTGAAAAATCCATGTTTCTCCTGCTAATAGTTATGAAGCCTTATGAAGTCATGGTCCTTTAATTTTTTCCATAAACACAGGTCTTCTTTTGGGACTATATTTCCTGCTGGAGGCATACATTCACTCCACGCTTTTTATTGCTCTTAAATGCTAAAATTATGTAACTGCTAAAAAAAACCCTGAATAAACGTCTTGTTGGCCATGATGGGTTACCTATCCCAAGAACGTTTCAAGTATCAACAAGTTGATTTTAAATGAACTGAAACCAATGGCGGTCTGGAAGGTAGGAAAAACATTTATAATTCACCTTTCCAGTAGTATGCTTTTGAAAATGATTGTCAGTAACATAACATGTATGAAAATTGCATATATTAGGCTCAAACATGCAAAATGGGGGGTATGGTCCTTTAACTAAATGTGAATCAACAAGTGTATCTGTTTGTTTGCAGTCCTCAGTGTGTGTGTGTTTGTGTGTGTGTGGAGTGTGTTTGCTAGTACCTGATCCTTCAGTGGATTTACATGCTTACATGGCAGCCAGTAATCAGTGGCGTTCTGCCCCGCTGGCTGATGGGACATCGGTGTGATCACTTTAATTAGCAACTTACAAGCCAGCGTAAGAAAAAAAAATAATAATAAAAAAACTCAGTCACTAGGCTACTATTATCTTCCCATGATCCTTTGCCCCACTTGAGTCTGCTTGCTCTGCTGTTTTCAGTTATTGGCTTATGGATATACCTCCCCCACATAAGCACAGACACACACACAAACACACACACTCTTCCATATGCATGCACACTTTCTGTCGCACAACTTCATCTGCTGCTCCTTCAGGCTTTAATTACTCTGGTCTGCTATTTGTGTTCCGCGGGACCTTCATCTTTGTCTCCTGATTGATTTCGCCTTGTTATTTGTGGCGCATTAAGGGAATAGAAGCCTCAGTTCATCAATGTGTCTTTCAAGATTATACCCACAAATCATGTTAAGTGGACACCCAATCTTTTAAATACACTGGAATCTGCTTGACCTCAGGCGCAATTGATTTGTGTATTGCTAATTAATTGAGGTTGCGCTTTGAATCATGAAGATGGAAGCGAAATCAGGAGAGTCACGGGTGTTTTTAATGCATATTTCAAATAAAAATACGGTTTAGTCAAATTTGGCTAAATGTCTTTCTTGAGCTTGTTGCTTTAATGGATTGTTGCACAGAGACAGAGGTGTTCTCTGATGATATGAGACAAAGATAATAAGGTGCTTGTTAGAGTGGAACATATCACACACACACACACACACACACACACACACACACACACACACACACATAGAAAAGATCAGACACTCACAGCAGAGCCAGACGAGCTCCAGGGAATCTTCCAGCCTGTGTGTGTGTGTGTGTGTGTGTGCCAGTGTAATTCTTACTTTTTGGCAGCGTTTGAATGTAAGGCAGTAACTCGATCAAAACAATTGCCAAATCTGGGACGTCTGGATTTTTTTTTTCTTACTTTCACACACAAAAAGCTCCGATTGTGCTTTCCCATGCTGCTCTCGGATCAGAAAGTCTGCATTCCTCAAGTGACTGGCCACTTACTCCAAGCTCCAGACACACACACACACACACACACACACACACACACACACCCTCCCCCACCAGTTGGGTTCTTAGCCTGGTGTAGGTCACATGCCCAACCCCTCCTGACTTGGGTTAACCCCCCACCAGGGGTCACCAGTACTCGAGCAGCCTACCGTCATTAAACTCTGACGGATTAGTGGGAGACTCCAGCAGCCATCTCGGCCCACCTTGGACGTCCCAAGACATTTAAAAGGCAGGACAGGACAGGAGAAGAGGAAGAATGGGGACGAGGTTTAAACCCTGCCGTCCTGCCGTCTTCCACAAATGACTGATGAACACAGAAAGTGAAACAGTCAGTAAATGACTCTCAGAGACAGAAATATAATCCGTCCTGGACTTCTATCCTGCAAGGACATTCTGAGGCCTTGAACACATCATCAGCAGCAGACAGGATGCCCAGTGGGCAGGCAGGGACATGGGAGCCACGGGGGGCCCTGAGGTGATGTCTGACCTGAAGATGAGGAGGCAGTTTTCAGGTAATGAGGACAGCAGCATTTTCTTTGGTGACAACATCAATTTGTCCGTGAACAAACTGAGATTTTAGGATCAGGTTTTTGTGGAGATTCATTTGTTTGGATTTGCTTGACTTTTTCTTACCACGTTTATCCTCTTAAAGACTTTATTGTAGTCATCCCTCCTGTGTCAGAGCTGTTGTGGAGATTAGACACTTTAGAAAGGAAAAGGAGAGGCTTTTGTTACCCAGTGCTCTTAAATCTACTCACACACACACACCTCAACACAGACACTCCTATCCTGACATTTGTGCTGCTTGTTTTTATTGTCCTTTGGCTTCCTCTTGTCTTGTTTTGTCTTGGTATTTGTGTTCTTTCGTCTCTGTAGAGCAGTTCATAGTCCACCATTGTCACGCAGAACACGCATGCCCGCCTTGGACAACGCCGACCCAGTCCACTTGACTTTGAATCATTGTCGTCCTGAAGGGCCCTCTTCATGACAGGATATGGGAGACTTACGCCTAGACTAACAACAACACCAGACGATGACTGGTGCCTGCAGATTTATTGTTCAGTGGTGTATTCTTTCTGCACATTACTCAGTGTGTGAGAACGTGTGTGCATGCGTATGTGTGTGTGTGTGTTGCGTGTGCATTTCTGAGGGCGGTGATGTAAACCGGCAGCAAGTTTCAAGCCTGGACGTGTTGTTTGGACAGTCATGCTCAGGCTGCGATCTCTCTACAGGCCACAGAGCAAAGTTTCAGGACCGTGTGTGTGTGTGTGTATGTGTGTGTGGATCGGGAAATGCTAACACACTCAGAAAGGGAGCTGAGTGATTGCGCTCTGTTTGCAGACCAATGCCCTCTCCTCTAATCATCCCAGCATCCAGCCATGCCTGCTCCAAGTGTTTTAATTTGGAGCTGGAACGGCCCCCCCACTTGCCAGGACGGCTGCAGAATTTCACCGGATGAATCGGGCGCCTGTTCACCACGACACATCTGGGGTCATTAACAGNGGTCAGTCTTTGAAGTCGCTTCCTTACTCCTGCCCTATGGGGACAAGGACTGTTAAATAGATAATGGGTGTCTGGACTATTTTTGGAGCACCTCGTATATCAAGGATTTATTGGTCCATTTCAGCCCCTCGTTTTAACTTCCAAACGTGAAAACTTGGTTTCCTGGGAATTATGTCTGATTGAGTTGTCTGATTTGTCTGATTTAGAGTTATTCCACTATATCGCTTGCATTTAATTACCAGCCCAGGGTAGCACTCAATCCGTTTACGAAGCGCTATGTGGAGCTTGTGTGTCAAAGTGTATGACCTCTTACTTGTGACTGTGACAGAGGGATACACGCTCTGCTTACGTCCGCTATGGATTATACATGTAGTTTATGACATTTATAGACACGCTTAAAGCGGTCAGATTACAGGCTTTGGCTGAAGTAGGGCGAAGGCCGGCAAAGCTGGTGCTCAGATTGTAGCCTACAGCTAAATGTAATTCAAACTGACCTTATGGATGCTCTATAGATTTTTTTCCCCCAATAAGTACCATGTAATCCAATTCAGAGCCAATTTCTGGTGAACGACTCATTTCTGATAAGCATCAAAGAAATCCAGTATTTTTTTTTTTTCTTTGGCTTTGGAATTTTCCTGCATTATCTCAATTTCTTGCAAAAAACGTGGTAAACTACATTGCAACTTTTAGAAAACTTGCTTCAAATTCACTGTTTCTGGTTGCAGAGTAAACATGAAGTCCAGGCGGGACTGACCAAGGACATTTCTGCAGCAAATGCCAGTCACACACTTCTTTATAAAACTGAAGGTCACCTCAGGCAGCTGTTTGAATGCTAGCTTCAGCGTCACTGTGTAAAACTGGGTCCAAAACTGGGTCCACCTTGGTTCAGCTCGTCTACTCCATCCTCAAGTACTCTATCCCCAATTCCCGGTCGGTCAGGGGTGAAGTCGTGGCCCCTGGTGCGAGTAATGGACTACTCGCTGTTAGCATGGCTGCAGCTTCCCGCAGAGGCTCTTCCTAATCTGTCGATGTCTGTCTCACATGTGGAACACACATGCTTGAGTAAGTCATTGGAGAGCTGCAAAATGGACAGCTGAAGGAAGGAATGAGAAAGGAAGATAAAAAAAAAAAAAAAAANAAAAAAAAAAAAAAAAAACATTGGTTCGAGCACTTGGTCAAAAATACTAAATGCTTTGGCCTCTTGGTCTCTTTTTCTCCAGCATGTGTGTCTTGTTGATGAGGTTAAAGGTCGCTAACAAGAGTCAGTGGTCATGATGGCGAGGAGCTTTGTAATGTGACTCTGTTGTAACATGCGTGACCAATGTGCCAAACTTTTACAGCCCGAACTGTCCTTTAAAGTACTAAAGTGGACCCATTTCACAGAAGGTGTCTAGCTTAGCACCAGGGAGTTTGCTCTTCATTTATGTCAGCTTCCTCTAAGAAAGGGTTTCCTTTACATGTTTTCTGAAAACACAACAAATGCTCTAAGAGGATGAACAGGGCTTAGCATTGGCTTAAGCGAGGCAATCACAGTGGGCGCACATAAGTGATTTGCTGGGAAGGAGTGTGAAAGCATAGAATATTCTGAGGATGAAACGGAGAGTTTGGCTGGGGCTTGTTGAGGTCAGAGAAGAAGATCCACGTAACGCATGACGTCTCCTGATGGCCTTGATTCAGCTGCACAGCCAGGTGATTCTTCTCCTCATTTCAGATTTTTCAATTGTCCTCTGGTCAAATCTGATTAGAGGGTCTTGGTCAATCTGAGCCTGACAGCACTGATAAAGTGAGAGTGTGAATGGAGTCAGAGGAAAGCTGCAGAATCTCAGCAGATCGCTGGTACGAAGCTTCTTTCTCATGGAGGTGAAAAGTTAAGAGGCTCGTGTCTGTTCTTTCTTTACTCATGCTTTTTCTTTTCAATAGTTTTGGCATATTGCTTTGCATCAGTTGCCTTGGGGATCTATCCAAATTTACTGTTTTAAGATAAACCAGCAAAGCAATGTATAAAAAAAACTTTCAACGTTGATTCAGAATTAGTTGTGGCTAATCTGCTGCTGCCAAGGAATTCTGGCAACCCATACATCCAAACGTGGCGGGGAGCATTGTGCAGCAACTCCGGCTTAGTCCAAGCTGCAAAAATAAAGGCGTGCATTGGCAGGAGAGCGATTTCTGAAATGTAGAGATCAAGAAAATATGTGTCAACGAAAAGTGGCACAAGTCTGGCAGGACCTCTCTGAGTTTTTTCTCGCAGGGAAAGTGTTGGTTTTGATGATTTTCACAGGGAGCAAAAGGAGATCAACTTCTCATTACATTTACACTGATGGAGGCCTGGGGTGTCCTGATCCTCAGTCCACATCCCTGATTTCCCATCTGATCTGAGGTTACCAGCTTAACATGGGACATGTGGAAAAGCTCATGCCTGACAGGTCATTGTCTTTGGACAGGGCTAGTGTTGGATAACGACACACTGGAGACATGGCAAGTAGAAAATGAGGACAGGAGATCTGCTGTCAGGCTGACGCGGTAACTCGGTCAGGAGACTGACCGTTTGTCTGTATATTGAGGAGAAAGCACTCAGGCATATATGATGACTGCATGGCCTATTTTAGCCCAGAGACCCACATTGCTGCAGTTGTGTCTGCAGCACTTTGTAAACTGTGGAAGCAGAGCGTTAGATATAATCATCGTGTATATCTCTACTTATGGAGCTCAGGGATGTCTGCACAGTGTTTCTGGGATTTTTCCGGAAAAGTGGCAGCGTAAGACATGAGGAAAAATTCAAGATGGGGTAAGTCAGAGCCGACATTAGCGTGTTAGCTTTAGAAAGAGTTCATACGTCATGGAATTTGTGGAGGAATTTGTTAATGAGGTAAAGCTTCCACTGCAGTTGTGAATAAATTGTTGCTTCATTCTAAGTCGTGGCGTTGATGTGAGTTATGAGAGTTAAATGCCAGAGAAATGGCATGAAGAGAGAGGAAGTTCTTTGGGTTTTAACGGATGTGGCGGGAATGCGAGTGCGGGTTTGTTAAACAGTCAGAGAGACGAGATGCAGCATTTCACCTCCCATCGCCTTTCTGATGAAGCATCAAACACACTTTGTCTCAGCAGCACACTCACCTCAGAGCTCTAGGCATGTTTGTATGTGTGTGTGTGTGTGTGTGTGTGTGAGTGAGGGTGTGTATCGGAGTTGGGGTTGGGGGTTGTTGGACAGAAGACCTGAGGCTGAAAATTGATTGGACCTTTAATTGTATTTCCTGGTCCGCTGACGAACAGCGTGTTTAAAATTCAGCTGGAGCAGAAGAAGGGTCAGGAAAGTCAGAATTTGCTTTCACCTCCACATATGCCCCTTCAACACACACACACACACACACACACACACACACACACACACACACACATTTTGTCCTTTGTTTCCTCTCTGCTTGTGAGAATGATGCTTTCAAAAGTTTTTTGGGAAGACTTTTAAGATAAATCACAGAATCACACTGAGTTATATGTTTTCTGTCATCCGAGAGTGATATTTCATCCATACAGCCATTTATTAGTCCATCTTAAATGTAAATCGGTTTTAGTAGGCAGAATTTGTGGTTTTCTAATGCAAGAAAACATGATTTTGCTTATTCACTTTTACATTCTTGTTTTTGGAATCAAATCAGTCCTTAACACTAGCTCTCTCCCAAGTACTACTTCAACAATTTATTATTGTTTTCTTTGAAAAGAAATGCTTCTTGACAGAATTAAACATTGTTTGTTGGTGCCTGTAATCGGTGTGCCATCCGATGTGATTAATCAGAGCTAATTATCCAAAGAATTCTTATTTGTGTTGTTGCTCTGCATGAGTTACTCAGAGAAATGAGATTAGAGCTGGTAGATCAAGCAGAACCCTAAACTTATTAGACTTATTTATGTTGTAACTGCAGAGCTAAAAACATTAAAATCTTCCATCCAATTGCATCTCCTCCAGGGAATTCCTGTCCACATTAAGTACTTCCTGTCACTCAGGACTACAGCCGAATCTCCTTCTTTCTCTCCGCCATTAAATTCATCATCATAGTCAGTCTGCAATGCCGCACGTCTGTGATTCTCTGATAGGAAACAACTTTGAAATGGGAGCAGTATGGAAGGTGAGGCAGCTGCAGAGCACCTCGGGTCTGTTTCAGAAGCACAAAGACTCTCTTTCAGGTGTGTCAGAAAGCCGCAGATGCAGGCCGGCCTTTCAAAACAGCCACAATCCCTCCAAACAGCCACACGCCCTCAGCCTTTCCTCTTCCTCCAGCCACAACACAGGGAAGCAGGTGGGCTGAGGCGTCAAAGTCTTTCTTTACCGTCCTGCCTCTATGTGATGTGAAGTCACCGAGGTCTATCAGGACTCAGTTTGTCTGGAAATTATGCAGCTATGGCTGTGCATGGTCACCCCAGCGACAAAAACATAAGCAGATATCGTTTAGTTAATTTTATTTTCATTGTGCTGCTGGTTTGTTTGTAACATCAAAATAAATTTGATGCCATCCGTTGGCTGGTGTAATGATATGTCCACATTGCTGGTTAGTGGGTTAGTCCCTGAGCTGCTGCAGGGACCTTTGCTCTATAGTTCGTGCTGATTAAGGCTACATCTAAAGTGAGAACTGCAGCAAGCTGCCACCAGCCTTGTCCGCCTCTTCAACTGCTCACCCAGCAGCCTGATTATAGCCTGATTATTGCTCAGCCTGGACAGACGATCTGGCTAGCGCTGTCCAGCACTGCCTGCTGGAGTCAGTGCTACCAAGACATTATTATATAAGAAAGCATGAAGGAAGCATGCCTCATTTTGATCAGGCATTGTAAAATTTAACAGGAATCGGCACATTCTCGCAGTAGTTCCAAAATAACAGCATAGATTTTTCATGTCCTAATAAAAAAAAAGTGACATGAGCAGAATACGTCCTGAACACCTCCCTGGGGAGGTATTCCGGCATTTGCAAATGTGAGGAGACCACAGGACAGACCAAGAATATGCTCGAGGAATTACTGTATCCTATCCGGCATCCCCCAGTTAGAGCGGGAGGACGTGGCTTGTGAGAGGGACGTCTGGGCTACTTTGATTGCTCTGTTTCCTGTGGGGATCAGACCTGGACTGGTGGAGAAAGGATGGATGGATGGATTTTAAATGACTGAGATATTCATTTAGCTCTATTTTGGGGGGTGTTAGGTTTGTTTTGGTCAAAGTTGGTGTTTATGGTTTGACTTAGGTTCATGTAAAAATCTCTGGGTGCAGTGATGTACCCAGAGATTTTTGGGAATGTGTGTGGTCAGAAATAGGTTAAATCGCCTCAGAATTGGAGCTATTTGCCTCATCCATATATCCATAGTTGTTTGTATTGGCTTGACAAGTATCACAAGGCCTTCTGATTAACTGACAAGCATGTGGCCAAAATGTTTAGGACTAACAGACAAGGAAATGACAGTCTTCCCATGACAATCACATGGGTCATGGGTTTGGAGCTGGAGAGACAAGCAGGTGATAGTCTGTGTCAGTAACTTGAATTTTTGCTTGTCATTGTGCGTCTTACCTCTAGAAACATGAGCCTTTCCTGCTTCTTTACTGGTCAATCAAACCAGTAAAAGAAGAGCTAGGCCATTTGATGAAATTCACATGATGCCCACCAGACGACAGCAAAGCCCCTTTTTTTGTCAGACGGGTCATTGGCTGCACCCCCGCCGTTCACTGGGACTCTTGAATGTCAGTTTTATCATCTCATTTTCTTTTGTGACTTATATGATCCCAGCAGAGTCAAAGATCATCTCACGGAGCTTATCTAGTGCTGCGGTAGTCTCTTTTTTTGTGTTGCCACAGGAAGCAAATGTATCTAGGGTCAAAGTTCACTACACAGCTTTAGGGATAAACATTTAGATGCACTGTTTGTCAACTGCTTTGCATGCATCCAAAAGTAGAAGCAGATCGTTTTAAGGCCTTGAAGGTCAAGGTCACTCAGTCTGTGATTGCACTCAATTTACCCAATCACCAGATAAACAAGCACACACATACAAACACACACACACACAAAATTGCACACAGTAAGTCACTAAGTACCATTTTTGTCAGTTTTGTACTGTAGTTGTTTTGATAGAGACTGCAGTGCAAACTGAACTCAGCAGAAGTCGGGATTAAGTCCAAAAAACACAAAAACTCTTTCATTCATCTTGTGTCTGTGGCACTGATTTAGCCCCATTCTGTGCTTGTTTTGTTTCTCTATGTGCACATTTGTGTGTGTGTGTGTGTGTGTGTGTGTGTGTGTGTGTCTGTTTGTCCATTTGAAGCTTTGTGCATGAGAAACCACAATTTGCAGGGAAAGACACTATATCCAACACCAAACTCTACAGGCAGTTTGGAAATAGATCCATATAATCTGGATAAAAGACCTGATTTGGCCTTCATAAATTAGGAGCTCATCCTGTTTTGTATTCAGTTAAAATCACTGAGTGTGTCTTTAACCTTCTGATAACTTACATTATTCACGAATGAGCTAATTATTGATCGCTTTGCACAGGATGGAAGAGACGGTGCGGACGCTGCTGCAGAATCAGGGCGTCCTGGAGCAGACTGCTGTGGACACAGTGGACATTATGAAAGCCTACAAGGTAATCAACCCCCGCGTTAAAGGACCATACTGGTGGTTTTACATGTTTGAGCCCAACAAATACTGCTTGCATACATACTTTACTGCCAACCATTTTGCCACTCATATGTCTGTGTTAGGGAATTTGGAAATTAATTGCTCCAAAATGCTACAGTAAAAATTATTCAAATTGTGTATATTTATAGTCCTGGAAGTGCTGAATCCAACCATGAAAGTTTTATTAACTACTTATGCAAATTTAAATTTTTAGGCCTCATCAAAAATGACAAATTTTGCCAATTGCATGTCTGGTTAAGGGAATTTGGAAATTAATTGCTTCAAAATGCTACAGTAAAAAAGTGTTCATAATAAGTTTACTTATATTTTGAGATGTGCTGCATTCAGCAATATCAGTTGTATTAGCTAGTTATGTAAATTTAAATTTTTACAGCTCATTGAAAATGAGAAGCCTTTGCCACTCACATGTCTCTGTAAGGGAATTTGAAAATTAATTACTGCAAAATGCTATAGTAAAAATTGTTCATAATGTATGTGTTTATAGTACTGAAAGTGCTGAATCCAACCATGAAAGTTTTATAAACTACTTATGTAAATGTGAATTTTTAGAGCTGATCAAAAATGAGAAATTTTGCAGGTAGTATTCTGTTCTTCTTCTTTCCCATATCTGATCAGCCTATGTATGCAGGCAGTATTAATTGGGCTCAAACATGCAAAACTACCGGTATGCTCCTTGAAAGGACGCATTCCAAAATGACTCAGTATCTGTTGCATTTCCTGTGGTCACTGACATGAGATGAGATTTTGAATCGTATGCAATGTAAATTCTAGATTTTTCTTGTTTGGTGATTGCTGCTATTTTCTAGGAATCTAATTATATTTACTTATATGTCAGTACTTATTTTTTTTTAGAAAATAACATTCAGAGGTTCCAGATGCACATCTTATTTTGCAATAACACAAATATTTTTCAGCTCAGTGTTGCACAAACCTCAGACGGCGCCACAGTGAAAGCGTTCATTGCTGACCTCGTTACATAAGAGAAACAGCCACTGGGATTGAGCAGAGAAGCAGAAAGAATAAGAAAAATATTTCTGAAGTACGGGGTCATCTTTCAGGTCACAATTCACAATTTTGAGCTCAACATGTTGCCTCAGTCTGTGTATCTTCCTGCATTGTTATTTTCTTCCATGTTTGGAACAGACATAAAGTTCTTTTGCTGCAGACATTGTGAAAATGCCTCTTTGCATGTTTATCGAGCACCTATGTTAGTTTGGGCTGCAGACGAGTCGTTCTTGTCTCGTGCATAAGTGTATTATAACAACGGTGTCCTTTAACTAGCGCTGCATTGTTGTTTTCAACTTCCAACAACTGAAAGGAGAGGAAATCACCTCTGGGGATTGAGGAAAAGGGCATCATTAGTTCAGCACGTCTGCAATAAAACCCGTGTCTTCTCAGATGACTACATTCGTTCATCATTGTGAATAAAAGACAGAAATAGAAATAAAAGTGGTCACAGTAAAATATGAGCGCCATAAGAATAAATGTCAGTCGCTGCGCAGCTTATGCCAGCGAGCATGAGTGGATTGTAAAACATGGGATTAGGGGCCGTGATAATGTGCCGTTAGACTGATATCCTCTAAATTGTCCTGAGGTGCCAAAGCCTTATAGTAAAAATGAGAAGTAGACAGCCCAGTTTATGAAACTGTGAAAAATAAATGCAATGTTTTAATATGCAAATATGCTCTGCAAACAAGAAGCAATTCCTCACCCAGCACATCAGGATTACATGGAGGAGATTTGAGAAGTTAAATAGAAATTTGGGTGGGGGTGTATGAATTTACCTTCAACTCTGAAAATTAAATCATTACCGTGATCCTAAATGAATTCTTTTAATTTTTATGTTTATATCAGTTACCCAACCTAAACCCTATAGCTTTAACTTTAGCTTATATTAAAATAAATGGTGCATTCAATTCCTGCTACTGCAAAATTATTATTCAATTTATAATTTTTGTCTGCAAAAATGCTGAGTAAGAGGCTGAAATTAACAGGGGTTCAGTGAGTATGCATGACTCGTTTTCTTAACGAGAGGTGAGGAAATGCATGTACTGGATGTTTATATCAATTGTAAACCAATGAAGCATTTACAATTGCATAATTTACCTTAACCAAATTAAAATAAAAGTTTTAACTTGTATATAAACATACTCTTTGGTAGATATAATTCCCATTATCCATGTTCATCAATTCTGCATTTCAAGAAGCCAATATACTCTACACAAAATCCTTCAATACCCCATGAAGGCTGAAATGTTGCTGTAAAGGGTTTGTAGTTCCCTCAGTTGTGGAGGAAAAACAACTTTGTTCAGCATGAATTAATGGAATTGCAATGGATGCAGTCATGCAGTTGATGAGCATCCATAAAATCAATCCATAAAAACTTCCCAAGCCTCTCCAGCAGTGTATTCTACTCCTGTTATCTCTCCGTTTTCTCAATATCTCCTAAATGCTCATAATTTTGCCAAAATATGGCTAAACACCTCTTCTGTGTGCTCAATTGCTTGGCTCAAATCCCTGATGCATCGCTGGAATAAAATATTTAATCATTTATGGGTGAAATGGCAATTTTTGGAACATGAGCATATGGATGGAAATGAAAGGAGACATTTCTATGGAAGCTTTGATGATATTTTCCCAACGTAAAACTGCTCCTGTTTTCCACCAATGAAGCCACTTTTGATACTTTTGATTCTCAGTATGTTGCTGCTGTGATGCGTGATGATGGACAGACATTATCAAAGCAAATAAACTGGGGAAGGTGTGATGGCATTCTCATTTCCGATGCAGTTTTCTGCTCTTTCTGCTTCACTATTCCGTGTATTCAGCAGACAAACTCAATAACTTGAAAGGGCAGCGCGAGGGACAGGTTTCCCTCCCCTCTCCCACTCCACACTCCCTCTGTGGAGATTATTACCGAGCCCTTTAACGCTGTCTGATGAGCAGTCATTCAAGGCAAACCGCCCACTCCACAGGCTTCCCCAGCAAAAAGTTAAAACCATGACTATTAAGTATAGCCTCTAACACAGCTGTCTGATTGAATCAAACAAGATTGAAAACCTAATATATGTTTAGGAGAGATTGGATCAAGACATTATTTCCAATTCCTATTAGGAGAGACAACTAGCTTACTTTCTTCTACATCTGGATATAAGAACGAGTGGAGTCTCGCTCATTCATCAGTGCAAAAAGCCTCAACTTTGTCCAGCGTAGGTATCTTCAGGCTTGACAATTATCTGTCAAAGCAGAGGTAGGAATGAAAAACGATCAGGATGTTAGAACTGAATGCCTTTGTGACGTTCAAAGAAAAGACACCTTCGCTTTTTTAAAAGCAAAAGTCAGCCTTTCCCACTTTCAAGAGCAGTTGCATACAATTATAGCGATATTGTTACAGTGAAAACTAGAACAGTAACATAATACAGCTGAAAGTAATCATAGGTTTGAAAAAAGCTCCCTATTGGGTATTTGACAGGATAAGAAAAGACCCATCCTGGGTTTTTGCAGATGTATTGGAGCAAGATGCTAAATTAATGACCGAGTGTCGTCTTCTTTCAGTGCAGACTTGTAAGATGAAAGTTCCAAAGTGCCAAATAACAAAAAAAAAAAAAAANAAAAAAAAAAAAAAAAACAAAAAGCATTAGAAACACTGACTTGTCTTTGTGTTTTCTTTTTGCAGCTCAGTGGTAGCCAGACAGTGTCTAATTAGTAGCTAATTATTACAGTAGTAAATGATCACAGATGCCAAGGAGCCAAAAAACACAAGAGAAAAGAGACAGAGCAGAGGATAACTGGCACAGAGACAGAGAAAGAGAGAGAGAGTAGGGTGTCCATCATTCATACAAGATAAGAGCCTTCAAGGTCACGGCTACTCTTTGGAAAACAGGTGAAACATGATGAGGGCTGAGTGGGTGTCGGCCTCTGTCGCCTCCCTGTTGTCCCATCTGATTCTCCATCCTTTCTTTCTCCTTTCCTCTGATTTCTATCATATCTTTCTTTTAAACCGTTCTCTTTCCATCTGCTCTGGTTTTACACATCCTTTTCTATCTGTCCATTTCTCAACCTCTAACCCTCCTCTTGTTGTCTGCACATCAGGATAAACTCTCTGAGGAGGTGCAGAAGCAGCACGATGGCCCCGAAGAGAACGCCCCCCCGCCGGCGACTCAAACGGAGCCAGACCCTGTGCTGCTGCCGACCGCCGATCCCGATGCCAGCCAAGCAGAAGAGGACAAAGACAGAAGCAAGCCTCTTCTGGAGCGCCTGAAGGCCCTGGAGGTACGACTGCTTCACTTCCTTTGTTTTCATCTCCCATTTCTCCTCTCCACCTGCCCTCTTCTTCCCTCTGCCGCATTCTTCGTCATCATCTTCCAACCGTCTGCCTTCCTTTGTGGCCAATCCGTCTGCCAGTTGTCAGAGTCCTCTCTCAGGTGTGTCTGAAAGCATGACGGCTCATCCGATCCTCCCGTGTCCTTCGTTTAGAGGGGGAAGTTGTCCTATGAGAGTGAGTCGCCATCGAGGCCTCAGGCTGTACTCCAAGTTTGGTTTGTTTTGATCTGCGCCTGAGGATTTGAGCTGAATGCTGCTATGAGCCCCAAGCGACAGCAAAAGCACAACCAACAGCCCCAGCATCCATGCCGACTGTTTCATATCGAAATCACTGGAAACAGAAAGAAAGGGCTTTTTAATTTAGGTCTCTGTCTTACGTACCGAGCCCTGATCAGCTCCATGTATAATCTCAAACCATATACAGAAATACTGACGATAAAACAAATGATTCCAAGTGAAGGATCATGAGAATTAGAGCAATACAATTAGGAAGAATGTCTTTCACCAAGAAATTTGGCAGCAAAATGTCCCTGAGAGAAAATAAAGTAGACAGTGATGTTAATTACAGGAAAGCGTTGGATAATTGCCTGGAACTGTAAGTTCTGTTCATGAGAAGTGAATGACAGGAAACGGCAGTCAACCTGTCTGCCGATCCGTCTACGAAGCACATTGCGTAAACATTACATTTTAAATGGCTCTATCAAAAAATATCCCCCATTTGATGGCGTTCTGCCGGTAATGGATGGAAGCTAACGGCAAAAGCAGCATGAATGCAGAGGAGGCAATACATCACTGCATAAGCTCCACTCACACTAAGTCAGCGCCGCCGGCTTATTTCTGCAGCTCTACTGATGCTGTTCATTAACCTGGCAGGGACAAAGCTGCAGCGTATAACTGCTTTTTAAAGGAACACACACAGATTTTTGCCAAACTCGACAATTCGTCAATTCAGACGTATCGAGTAATGAAAATATGAATTCCAAAAGCAACCATTTGTAGTGGATTATTTGCTGAGGTGCTCCAGTCTAACTCTTCAGCATATACAGCATCTATTCATCTATTTTCAACCTCTTACCTGGTTGTGGAGGCAAAATGTCCCTCTTGTCCTCAGATCCTCCAGCTCTTCCTGGGGATCCCAAGCTATTCCTAGACCAGATCCTGTCAGCATATTCTTGGTTTGCCTCTTGGTCTCCTCCCAGTTGGACACGCCTGGAATGGCTCCTCACCATGGACAGATTACCGCATGGGCAAAGTGGACACATGTCCAGGGCCGTGGAGCCAATAGAGGACCTTGGCCTTAAGATTTATTTTTATCTGTTGTTTCTTCCTTTTTTTAATGTGTAAGGAATTTTTTGTTTTTAAAATACTGCAGTAAGTGTGATTTTGAAAATGTAGTATGATTATGAAACTGTTTGAATGCTTTATAAATTAGCCAATTAGGCTACATCACATAATGAGGTAATGACGTAGACTAAAGGTCAAATGTCAGTTTCGCTGCAGAATGGAGAAACGTGCACCTAGCGGGTTGGCAAAGTGTAAACTCAAAAAAGAAAAAGACGCTAAAGATGCTGCTTTGCTTCAACAAATACCCTTTATTTCAACATTTTTCACCAAAAAACAGCTGGAAGGTGATGGCGTTACTGTAGCACTGCAGAGAACAACAGACCTAAAATGTAATAATTTAACAAGTCAAAATAACGAATATAATTTCAAAGTAATACATGCTGTGTGGCTGTGGAAACTGTGTGTGCTTGGGGAGGGCATGTGTATTATTTGCATGTGTAGGTAGGGGCCCATGGCGAGTTTGTGTCCAGGGCCCGTGGTCATGATAATCCATGGAGGAGAGAGGAGGCATCCATGTTGGAGCTCCTCACCTTTAAGAGTCTCAGCCCTCCATGGAAGAAACTCATTTTGGAAATTGTCAGGCACCCCTCTCTCCTTTTCAACTTTGGAATTCTCAGCTAGTTTAATGTCCTGTCAGAAGAAGCCATTTACTGCTGCTCAGCTTCCTCAGGCTTGAAAATGATGTGTCGCGGCTACATAATCCATCAAAGTAAACACAAAGCTTAAATGAAGTTATGTCAGACTTTGGGTTTTATCACTACTTTGAACTGAAATATCGTTTTTCTCTTCACGTATCAGTGTGCCTACATTTTGCTGGGATTATTGTCAGCCACCTAAAATAGTCTCTGCAGGGAAATAATCCCTTAAAGGCGTTGACATGAAACGATGAAGTAGCAGTAAAGAGTTAATAACTGTCTCGTGTCGTCGTTCTGAGTGAATCAACAGATTTTAACAATTTGCTGTTCAGAATCAATCTTTAATGATCCACTTTTGATGATACCACAAAAAATAACACGCTAAGGCTTTTCTAATAAGACAGACAAGCCTTCTCCTTCACACAACAACAGCTTAGCTCAGCTTTGAGGCTTTAATTAGTTAGCATTTCTCTCTAGCTAGCATAATTGGAATGTTTGGGCTTGTAATTATGTTCCCCGTGTTTTAATCAAGGCAGGGTATTTTTGGTTAAAGGGCACATGGCGAGAGAAGCGAGGCTGTCCGACTCCACGCTGACAGCTGCTAATATGCCGCCCGCCTCTGACAAATTGGAAACTCCCAGAGATCAATAGGGGGCGCCTTATTGGTTGCCAAGTGGAGGAGATATTCTTATTTGGTCCAAATTCCAAATTGCTCGATGCCGCCCCAAAGTTCAGCATCATAACGTCCATTTGCTTGACCTTTCCACCAGTAGCGCTTTGTAATTTTTTATTGGCTATCCAGCCTTCAGCGCTGACACATGACCTTTTGAGGCCAGACTCCTCTTCAGCTTGATTGTTACTTCTGCCTCCTTCGCCGTTGGGTTTGTTGTCTCAAATGTAGCCAAAGTCACTGCAAAATTTGTTCTTCACTGACTCTGACTGTGTGTGTGTGTGTGTGTGTGTGTGTGTGTGTGTGACTGTGCATTGTTTTGCAGGAGCAGAACTCGGCCTTGGCTTCGGAGAACGAGAGCCAGAGGGAACAGTATGAACGCTGTCTGGACGAGGTGAGGATGAACGCCGCGAATCCACTCAAGGACGTCGTGAGGCTGACCAGAGCTTTGATTTTCCCTCAGAAAAATATGAAATATGTGAAAAAACAGCAAACTGAGCAGCGCTGTAGAGTCTGAGATTAAAGCTTTAACCAGCTTTTTTTTATTTTGGCACAATGCATCTCCCACAGGTTGGCAATTTAATTCAGGCTCTTGAACAAAGTGGGAGTAACTGTTGATATTACCAATTAATTTAGAAAACAGTGTCTCATATTTTACAGGAAATAAAATTCTCTATGTAATAATAAACTACAACATTAACTTACTTTTAATATTACAGTGTATGTATTACTTCTACTTTATTATACTGGAATATAAAGAAAAGGAGTGTTACAGTTATATACTATAATACAATTGCTGCATACATTTTTATGAAAAATATAAGAAATCATAACTTACACACATTACCATTGACAATGATTAATGTAGCTTTAGACAAAAAAGTCCTGCTGAAAATTCCGACTTGTTTAAATGAATCCAGGCTGCATTTTATCCTCTTGTTTTTTAATATTTTCATTTTTTTTTATACTCACAGCATTTTCCCCAAAATGCTGTAACCATGAAACAATATTGTAATACTATTGTAATCTGTGTTACATAGAATGGTAATTCATTTGGGTTTTTGCTTCTTAAGACAAAGTTATTTTTAAGTGTTAAAAACTTGTATACTGATGACAAAAATCAATGATAGGAAAATCAGCACTTTTTGTACTTAGAGAAGCTCTGAAACATGATTATCTGCTCGTTTGATATTTCTCTCTATTTTTCTCTTTCTTTTGCAAAATCTGAATTGTATTCTGAACTGTGCATGCTAGTAGATGATCTTATTTGTTGTAAATTACAGCAGAAAGTGTAACTGCTGGGGACATAGGGACATAAAATCTACATGAAAATAGATTTAAACAAAGACTCAAATTAAAATGTGTAAAACTGAAATCATACTGTACATAGCTCCTTAATTATTGCTGTTTTTAAGCAGCTTTAGCCTCGCGTGAACTGTTGTAAGGCACCAATTGACACAGCTTTGGGACGTGTCTATCCTCTGGTTGTTGAGAGTTTGGTAAATGATGCTCAGGGAGTCACATGAAGGGTAGAAACAGAATGCTGGAGGATGGAGAGAGAGATGTGAAGGATACAGGACAGGAGAGGGAAGGATTTTTGTAGATTTTGCATCCTTTGTGCTCCGGGTAAAACCAGGCTTCATCTCCTTTCTACTTCTCTACCCTCACTAACATGGCTCAACGTGGCTTTGTTGTGTTTACTTGTCAACAGTTTCCCAGTAAACCTCATTAATGATCCTGTTTTGATGTCTCGGGCTGTGTTTCTCTTTTTCTGTGTAACAGTGTGCTCCAGGGTCTCTCAACAGAAAGAGACAAAAATCTAAAGTTTGTTTGTAGCAGAAGGGATGATCATTTTTTTTATGTCTGACCAGCTGCTTGTTTTAATTTTAGATTGTGTGTGGGCAGTCGCATTTGTAGTTTAATTAGTTATATCAAAGTTTAAAACTCAAAGTATTGGTTGCCACCAGTAGTCGCGTTCAAATCCTCCGTCCAGGCTCATTAAGCAGGTTGTGTTTGATGACCGACTGTTTTACGAGCTGATGTGCACATCGCGGTCCCAGAAGCAGTGTTCATTTCACCATATTTACCCCATCTCTGCTCATTCAATAAATGAGAGAGAGAGAGAGAGAGAGAGAGAGACGATGTGGTTTCACACGGTATTAATGAGCAATCAATGGGCAGCAATCGGATCCGCTGCTCGATAGGTGTTGTGGTCTGAGCTGCGGCCGGGTGTGAAGTGCTGTGATGGTGAGGCACAACAGCACTTTAGCTGGGCGCACCTCTGCTCCTATATCAACCTCGCCATGTCGATACCACCATCAAGAGGCAAGAATTAACCATCGTAAAAGACGTGCACGCTCCAATCCATTCTGGCGCAGCGCTTGCCTTCAGCCCTCCCTGCCAGCAAATACTGGATTAATGGCAATTGCACAACGCACACTTATCCTCCCATTCTCGCACACGTTCTGTAATCTTAAGCTTGTAATAATTCAGGTTAGGTATAAATTGGCTGAGGAAGTGCAGCGAGGTGCAGAGTTAGCAGTGCGAAGGCGTCTGCGGAGGCCGCTAAGGTCATCCAAGGTCGGGAAGACATTATCTGTGTGCCAAAGCAGCCAAATTAAGATTTCATGACAGCTTGTTTTCTCTCTGTCTTTCCTTTTAAGGTTGCCAATCAAGTGGTTCAGGCGCTTCTCACCCAGAAGGTTAGCTTCTCATTTCCATGGAAACCCTCACTCCTCATCTCAGAGCACTATTAACAACTTTGAGTTCATTAAAGAACCCCCTTCGTGTTGTGAAAATTGTGAACATTGCTTTTTGCTGCTTGTCCATCAGGATCTGAGAGAGGAATGTCTGAAGCTGCGAACTCGTGTGTTTGACCTCGAGCAGCAAAATCGGGCGCTGAGCGTTCTGTTCCAGCAGCGGATCAAGCCCGCCTCGGACCTGCTGCTCCAGGTAACGTATGCCGCTTGCAACCGCCCACCTGGAATCCACAATCTATAACTGTAGGACTTTTTGCAGAACATTCAGTTAAAGATATTCACACTTACAAACCACCACAGATTCAGAACTTATTCACATGATTTCCTGTGATGTCATCCACTGACTGCTGTGCCGGGATGATGATATTCATACCTTCCTCATGTTTCATCGGGCTCCAGTTTCATGTTACTTAACCCGAAAAGCTTCTTTGGCTCCATCCGTTGAGTTTTCAGCTCTGACAATAAAGAAGAACCAGTCTGGTTCTCTTTGCCCACCTAACAGAGATTTGATCCAGCAACCATCTGCTAACAAAAATCCTCCTCTATTCATATTCTCCTTCGTCCAGCTCTCATGCTGAGTGGCTGAAAATTACCAGCCGGTTCATCTTTACTCCCCTGGAAAGTCTCAATTTACTGAAATGTGGCTGTGTGTAGTTAGACAAATATTACTGTAAAGGCTGTAAAGTCTGCAGAGGTGGAAAGTATAAGTATTATTTTATTTAAGTGTAATTTTGATGTAAGTTTCTTGAAGATTTTTCATTTTGTGCAACACGCTACTTCTAATTTTGCAGTGAAATATTGTACTTTTCCTCTTAGGTTTATCTGAAGATTTTAGGTACAAGGCATTAAATTTACCACGAGACAGGATCAGAAAATATTGCTGTTGTCAAATAAAAACTTTTTTTTACAATTTCAGAAATTAGAAATGAAAATCCGTCAGAAAATTCAACTTCAGCTGACCTGAAGGCTTGAAAAATCTCTATTATTAGAAATGTAATGAAGTATGTTTCCATTGTGTTGAAGGATTTGTGTACTTTTCCTTCTCTGTTGATTGTCAGCGCCGTGAAAATCGTGATTTCACATAATAGTACAAATTGCTGAGGGCCTGTAAATATGAAAACAACAACCAATGTAAAGAAAGGGAAGCAAATGGAGCTGTCAGTCCATCCAGAGGAGATAGAAGGAATGGAGAAGAGAGGAGGGAAGGAAAGACGACGAGGCAGGGTTGATAAGAGGAGAGAGAGCTGAGATAGCAGAATGACGTGAGCGTTGATAGACAGAGAAATAGAAGTGAGGGCGAAACGGGAAGAGAAAGAAATGGAAAAGAAAAGATGGCTTTGCTCTGTTATTGGACATTGTCAAGTGAAATTGCAATATAAAAGGCTTGAAGAGGGATGCTGATGATACCTTTGTAGGGACCCAGAGGTGTAATCCAAACAGAAACATGAATTAAGGCACTCAGAGACCAGATAGAAATGCTACTTTTCTTCAAAAAGTGAGGAAAGAAATGAATTCAAGGTCGTGTATAATAAGGCAGAGGAAAAGAAATAGCTCTTGTAATATGTGCCGTGCACTTTAGTGGCATGTTGTAGATGGATTCTATTGGTGAGAGGAGTGTGTGGGCGACGGTATTGAGTTTGGTGCCGACTTTAACGTCTCTGCGCAGACGTGCGTTTGTCTGCACATCTGAATGCGCAGCATTTCCACTTTCATTTATTTATTTTTTCTCTCTGACTTAATATTTAATAATCACATTCCTCGCTTCTCGATCAGCTGGTGATTCAGTCCACAAATTAATCATAATGCGATCACGCAGCTCAGCAAAGTTCGGTCGGTCGATTATGAGCTCTGCAGCAGCCATGCGTAGGAGAGGTGTGTGAAAAATCTATATTTGTTCTGACTTACTGGAGCTCAGAGTGGAAAATTTGGTCCAACTTTCCTCGGAATATTCCAGATATCATAATTACCTCCTGTTTTTAATTTGATTTCTGTCTTTCAAAGTTTGTTTACTGCTATTTTAACACCTGCAAAAAAATCTCTTAATTATACAGATAAAGGGAATAGAATTCAGCAAATTTCCTGCACATCTGGAAATTATTCTGATGATTTATTTCTGATGAATCAGGAATTTGTAGATACTTTTCCGCTTACAACTTCAAACTAATTTTCCTTTAAAATCCAAATTACCAGGAAGAATTTTCTCTTATTTATCCCAACCCTTATCTGGAAGGAGATCTAATCCCACAGTAAAGTATAATATTTCCAGTCTTTCCCCTGACCTTTTTCCTTATCAGTAATTAAGCGTTTTCTAATTCCTTGAGGGCATCTTGAGTTTCTCTGATAAAGAGATGTGTAAACACACACCTTCAGCCACACAGTTTGAGAGAAAACGACAATCATCCTCATGAAAATAAAGAATGGAAGCTTGATTGTTGATAACCGATTTTCTTTCAAGTCAGCAATTTTGTCAGAACAGGGATAAAAATATTTTGAGCAGCTCCAGACGCCTGTACACTCAGGTATTTGTTAGGAAAAGTGAAAATAACCACTGCACGCTCATTGCAGTTCTATCAAATATGACAAGTAAGCAGAAATTGAATTGTACAAATGCTATGAGTTGAGTCAGGGCCCCGAGGACACTGAATAAAACCCATGACCTCATTACGGCTCAGGCTATTTGTAATTTGTACAGTCTAATTACTGAATATGAAAGCTGCTGCCATATCAGAGCAGCTACAGATGCTGTTTCAGAGCAAAACTGAAAGGAAAAGTTGACAATTTAAAAAAAAATATGAAATTCTAGTCCATTGTTGATCAAATCTGCAGACTGGAGCCTTTATACAGTATATGTCATATTGGATGATTAACAAATATACAGTTTTTTTTAATAATAGAAGGACATTTATCTCACCTGAGTCATATCTGAACTGTTGCCTCGTTTTCTGGTGGTTTTGCTATTCAGGTTGTGTGTTGCTCCAGCTTTAGGAAAAGCCTTTGTGCCTTTGTGATGAAGTGAGGCGAGCGTTGTGTATGAGTGGGTGTGTTTATGAATGTATGGTGTGTGTGTGTGTGTGTGTGTGTCTGTCTGGGTTTATTCTTTGAGAATTTAAGAAGTATAAGTGTACGCAGGTTTGCAGAACAATTCACAAATACTACCAGTGCTGCGATATTACTAATAATATATGCAGATTTGACTTTTGTGACATAACAGGGAAAAATATAAAAATAATAATGAGAAAACAGTTCAGCTTATGTCTGTAGCACCATATAAAAACAAAACTAATATGATAAAAATATAAAAAATCTAGAATAAATTAACTAAATAAAAAATAGACAATAATAAATGAATACATCATTGAATGTACTAACTGCTGATAACAGTACAGCCATGATTTTTTCCTGGTTAATAATTACTGATACTGTCGATTTGTGTGGAAGTGACTGATTGCTGATAATCAGGGCTGATATTTAATATCTATAAATTTGACATTAATTGCTCTAACATTCTCCATTTATTGCTAGAGTAGTATTTTTTCAGCATAAGAACCATTTTAATATAGAATGAATATAGAATATGTTTTAGGACAGAAAGCTTAAGGATACGTTCTGCCTTTAAATGCAAAAAAGAATGTAAACTAATAACCGATAAAAGCCCAACATTTGCATGACGTATTGAACAAAGAATGACTCTGACCTTGGTGCACAGCGCACCCTCACTTACATCAATATTTCAATATGAACATCCATGACTTTGATCGTGGCCTTGAACCTCGTTTGAAGAAGTGTATACCCATCCATTTCTGTCCGCCCCCTCGTCATCCAACATTCCCTTCCAGTACCCTCCACTGTGGCCTCATGACACTATTGACTGAATCCTTGATGAGGATGCTGAGGAGGTGAAATACAGCACTCCACGATAAGATCACAGCCTCCAGTGACACCTCAGCCTCTCCCATCCCGCATGGACAGCGGCGGGATGACGACGCCCAGCGATGCAGCATCAGAGCAGAAAATATTTGAGGGCTTCAGATCGTAAAAGTGAAAACTTCAAATTGATCTTGATAATATCATTTCATTTTAAAAGTATAATACACCTGAAGCTTTACAATGAAAACGGACAAAAATTCTAAAATTGACGCAGACATCATCTCTGTATTTTGACCAAATCTGGTCCAAATCAAACCAAACCTAGCTATAATATGAAAACCTTTGGCCATAATGCAGAGCTGGTTGGTTTACTTACCCTTATCTCTGCAGTGAAAAAAAGTGTGAAAGTGGGCATCGATCTGTTTCCATGGCACCATTACCACCTCATCAGTGAGGGTGAAATGTCATATATTGCACTTTTTAGAGTGTTCTCTGTTTTGAAAGCTTTTCCACAGACTTGCATTAATACAAAAGAAGCTTTTGGTTTGGATGTTTTACTGAAAGGTGGGAAGCGGACGTGGGACGGTTGTGTTTTGGCCACAGGCAGAGTTTACTTTCCATTAAAATGTTGAGAATGATTGCATGAAGGTGACTTTCATGATGGTTGCACAGCATGGGATGAAATTAAATATATTTTGTATCATTTTTTAATGGTTGAAGGACAAAAATATATGAGGTTATTGTATCTACAGAAAGACATACAGTACACTCCTTGAGAGTGCCTCAAATTTACCATTGCCAGTAAATGTATCATAAGATCAAGCATTTTGTTTCAGCATATTTTCATTTTGAGTTATTATAAGCACAGGGAGTGCAATGTAATTAAGTTGTGAGATTAATATGTGGAAAGTTATTTGGTTTTGTATTCATCTAACTTCCATATGAATAAAAAAAATCCAAGGAATCCCTTGCTCCCTGATGTAATTAGTTCCTATTCGCATTAGTTATTTCCAGCCAATAACGTTAATGCCTTTGATCGAGGAGGCTTAGGTGCTCTGCACGGCGATGGCGGAGGGAATTCAGCTTTAACAATGGCCGTTAAAAATGTTAGTTTGCATTTGCGTTTTCTGACATTCTGACTGACAGATTTAAGAGATTAAGGAGGTTAAAAATATTTCAGGCGTTAACTTTGAGCAGCAGGTATATTGATAATTCATATTGGATGGTGCTCTGTGCTGATTTTTCAATACATGGGCAAGAAAAAAAATGTTCCAACTCATTTTTCTGCTATTTTTCTGATGTCTCAATCTCATATTATCCATTTCCTTGGCTCTTCTTGGCACTGAGCTCATCTTTTTTAGCGATCCCTGTCTGTGCAGCCTGTTGTTAAAACCGTGGCGTGTCCTTCCTCATGTCTTCCAGAAACTCCACTCTCGGATCATGGATCTGTCTGCAGCTGATTTGCTTCTGGAGCCAGAAAGAAGCAAAGCCTTCTTGCTTTCCAGGAATACTGACTCTCCTTCCCATGTAAGTTTAATGGGAAAAACGCAGAAGGCTCTTTTCCTCCAGGTAGCATAACTGATGTGTGCCCCCCACCCTCAAGAAATCATTAGAAGAGATTAAAATACAGACCTAACTATTTCACAACGTGAGCCCTCCTTTGCTCTCAGCAAGAAGAGCTGGTAGTATCAGTTGGCAGTAAGAGGAATAAATCCTTGTCATATTACCAGAAAACCATTGATTCAGGCTCCTCGTCAGTAAAAATGACTCCATAGGACAGTGCGGTACATTAGTCATCTTATGTATTATGCATTAAGGACTGAAAGTGAGTTTGCCCCGTTCTCTTACCCTTTTACCCCTCTGAGAATGCCACCTGATAAACTCTAATGTGTGCTAGGAGAGGGGAAGAAGAGGGAGTAAATAAATAGTCAAGATGTGAATTTTTACAAATCTTTTTATCTAAATGTGCACAAATACTTCAATCAGCCGGTTACATCACACCCTTTAGTCACACATATGTATTATATCATATCATGATGTGAATTTATGAAACATGTCAACATCACTGATTTTATTTGATAATTCTTTGCAATAAGATGCTAACTGTGCTTTTCCATGACAGGATTAACAGCCAAATGCTTCAGAATATAATTATATATGTATATACCCAACATTTATATATATTAAATACTTCGGCAAGAAAAACAAATTCAACCTCAATCATCAATCTGTCAGCGTCATCAACGTCAGATAAGAGAGGTATACTGTCTTACAAAATGCTATGTCTCTTTTCTTAGGAGGTCCAGTTGAATGGAAAGGCAGGCGTCCCTGTGGCCAAGTGTTTGAGTCAGCTGAGTCTGACGGTACCGGCGCCGACATATCCACGCAGCAGCCGTAGCAGTAGTGAGTTGTCCCTGTCCAGTGCCTGCAGTGAATTCTCCAGTGGCTCTTACACCTGGAATGATGGACGCTCCTGTGGAAAAATGGTAAACTCCTTTTGGATTATAATGAGACTAATGTTGAGTCTTTCCATGATATTGCAGCAATGTGTTAATCTCTTATTGCTCCCATCCTTGTAGTCGTCTCTGACCTGGGAGAAGAGGCTGAGTTTGGGCTCCTCAGTCCCGAGTAACGTCTGTGCCCCTTTGGAGGAGCAGCTGCCCACAAGGCGTAAGGAGAGCCGCATATTAGAGGGACTAAGAAAGCTCCAGAGGAGGAAACACAGGAGCTCCTCTTCTTCATCCAAGGTCTCCAAGTCAGGCTACAAAGACTGCATGAATTCCAATGAGGGAATCTACTCCCTGGGTATCAAGAGTAGCAGTAAAGGAGTGTCTAAGACCCCCTATACGGGTAGAATGTGTGCCTCTGGTTTTGGGGTCAAGAAATTTTCTTATGATTCTGATGACGCAGATGATGAATTGGCACATTCTAGTCGCAGAGACAATGTCCCCACCAAGGATGGCTGGTTTTACAGCAGGAAGCTCTCCCACAGCATCTCAGACAGTCTGTGCAGCTGGGAGGGGATCCAGGACAGTGGAGTTGGCGGTGATGGTAGCTCAGGTCCCATGGCGACCAAACACCCTCCTGGCTTTGACTCAAATGAGCATCCTGAGAAGCTCATGAGTTTCATTAACAGTTTCCTTCCTGAGGGACAGCGTATATCAGCGTTCACTAAACCATCCATGCTGCACTTCAACCCCTCTGATCCAGAGGGTCTCAGTCACCTCTCAGACACAGATGATGCTGACGAACTCAACTCTGAGTCCAGTGACGTCCGGACAGCTTTTAGTCAGCCAGCAGAGATTGAAGTGGAGAGGGACCTCAAGAGGCTGTCGAGGGATGCTGCCAAGCTGCTCGCCCATCAGTGCTTGCGAAGGGACCAGGGACGTACTCAGTCTGCAGATGGAAGACCCAGGCCTTTCAGCCTAATCAAGGACCCCAAAGGGGCCAAGTGTACTCAGTCAGAAGAGAGCATCTTGGCAATCTTTGATGCAGAAGGAGAGCCTATTGAGCTTTGTGGTCATGGGCCTAGAAGTGACATTCCAGGTAGTAAGGTAGTCACAGAACCGACACCCCAAGAGAGGCCAACAAGGGAAAAATCTGCAAATGTAAGAAACTACACTGTGCTTGAATCCCCAGAGAAGCCATCAGAATATCAGAGCAGGACTAGCAAAGCAAGCAACAGCAGGGAGAGCAGTGCAGAGAGGCTATCAGTGCATCTGACCCCACAAAGAAAACTGATCAAGCCAACAAGCAGTCGAGTTAATAAAGGCCATTCCATCCCTGCTGTGAATGATTCTCCTGGCCCCAAGTCCAGTAATTTGAAGATACCTGGCCGTAACAAACCTTCAGCATCCCCTCATAGATTTTCTAAAGGCTCCACCACTGAATCAATCAACAGTGGAAACTCAGGATCTAGTCGTCAGGAGAAATCCCCCTCCTCTCCTGCAGTAAAAATATCCAGGTTCATTAAGACCCCAGGAGGAAGCCCAAAGGTGGTGAACTCCAAACTCCCCAACAGGACTGAATGGGTTAAGAGCTCCACCTCCAGTTCTCCTCAACTCTCAAGGAGACACCTGCAGTTTGCTGACAATGGCGAGCAGCCAACCAGAGACAAACACTGTGAAACAAGCAAAAATGAACTCAGGTCCCCTTCTCCTCCCCGACCCCCGGGCCGCACCACCTCTTTACTTATCAGACCAAATTATGAAGTGTCACCTCAAGCACATAAAACTGGGGTGGCTCAACCATCCACACCAACCACTGTGAGGGGCCCTCCCCCAAGCTACCACCCCCCGACTGTACCAAATATGCAATCTACACTACCCATCAAGGATAAAGACTGTTTAGATTTGGATGCAGGATATGGGACTGCACTTGCACCTCAGAAACTGGTGGACAAAGCCAGTCAGCACCTTCAGAAGTCCCCTGTTATGACTCAAACATCCACTAAAGGCACTTCCAAGAGGACAACCACAAAACACTACCTCCCTTCTGCAAACTCAGGGTGTGCTCCAGAACCTGAAAATGCATCTAAAAGCTCAAAGAATGTTCCCCCACCCTATAGTGCCATCAGAGGCTCCTCGCTTCAGAACACTTTTGCAAGTAAGAGAGGATCTACACATGGAAATGTCCCTCAGTCAATGCAAAAGACCTCTATTAATTTACCTGTATCACCTCAGGACCCTCCTCAGTGTAAATCAGAACAACAAAATAGTAAGATAGTAAGTCCCCAAGCTGTTCTAAGTCCACCCAGCTCAGTTATACCTGCCCCTAATCCAGCGGAAAAAGCCTCAAAGACACGCATACCAATGGGGTTTAAAGCATTTTTAAAATCTCCCCCAAGCCATAAAAATACCCCCTCTATACCAGGCAAGCATGAGAAAGATCATATCAACTCAGTTTCCAAGGAGAATGTGACTACAAATACTTCTACACAGTGTGACAGCTTGCAGCCAGAGTACAGCATGGATCCATCACCCAAGACGTCCATCACAGAGGGAAAAGGTGAGGTCGAGGGGAGGTTACTGGAAGAGGAAGTGCACACTGCTGCCGTGCTGCTAGAGGAGGGGGAGGTTTCTGATAAAGGCAAAAGGAATAGTCAGCTTTTCTCTAGATCCATATCTGTTACGACCAAACCTCACCTAAAGCCCGCTTTGGGGATGAATGGGGCTAAAGCTCGCAGCCAGAGTTTCAGCACCAACTACATCGAGAAACCCAACATCAACATTCTAGATGGACCTGGGAAAATCCGAACGCAAATCATCACCAACTCAGGCGAGCGGGGCAACTCCTTGTCAAGACAGAGTTCATTGGAGGCACCCAGTGTTGGGTTAGTTGACAGCCCTGTCTATTCTCCAAGTAACAGGTTCAGCTACTATGGAGGTATGATGGGATCAAACAGTAGCAATGTCCTCCCTGAGAGAACGCCGAAATCAGGCTCCAGAGGTGAGGGGTCACAGGGCACAATGACAGGGGAGGCGGTCATCGGCCAACCTCAAAAAGAGGTGCGTAGCTTACCCATCACCGATAGGACTGGTTTGAAAAATATACGACATCCAGTGAAGGTTGCCTCTCATCCACAGTTTCAGCCACCATCCTCTTGTGTCTACAGCTCTGAAACCACAGTGCATGAGACAGGAGGGAAAGTGACCACCCTTAATGAGCCAGACCTGAGCCGGGGTNAAACCACAGTGCATGAGACAGGAGGGAAAGTGACCACCCTTAATGAGCCAGACCTGAGCCGGGGTGTCAAAACCCAGACCAACTCCCCAAACAAACCCCTGGATCTAAAAGAGGAGGAAATAGTCAGCCCAGCATTCTGCACCATTGAAGAGAAAGTCATGATGGGAATCAAAGAGAATGTGCAGAAATGTCAAGAGCAAGAGAAGGTCAGCGCCAATGAGATCAAACAAAAGACAGGCCCGTCGCTTGCAAACTGGTTCGGCTTCCGTAAAAGCAAACTCCCATCTCTGAGTGGCAAGAAAGGAGATTCTCCCAAGGGAAAAGAGGAGAAGAAAGAGTTGAAGATTGGATCAGTGCTGGGGGGCAAACAGGCAAAGTCTGACAAGAAGAAGGATAAGAAGAAAAATGATAACCAGCAGAAAGACGGTCAGGAGGTGCAGAATCTGTCAGAGATGAGCAACAAGCTGAGCTCCATCATGGACCACTGCAACAATCAGATGGGTCAGATTGCCACTCAGATCCAATGTACCACCGCTTTTATCGGCAAAGATCAGTTTGTGAAGGAGCTTCTTGGCAGGTTTGTCAACCAACATCCAATACATCCACAGTTTCTTTCTATTAAAAAACCATAAAGCACCCCTTTATAATAAATACCTGCATACACGTTACGTTACTGCCAACCATTTTCCAAAATATACTACTGGAGAGGTACATTTTAGAATTTTTTCCTACTACGCTTTAAAAAATCAACTTGCAGAGAATTAAAACATGCTTGAGATAAATAATCCATCACAATGAACAAAATGTCTTTCACATTTTTTAAAGTTTCAAACAGAAGAAAATGTATATCAGGGAATATGGTCCCAAGAGAAAACTGCTTTTACAGAGAAATTAAAACAACCGTGCCTTCTACAATTGTGCATACGTATTATCAGGTGAAACATTGAATTTTAAAAGGTGTCAACTTAACATTTGAGTTTGAAAGATTTGGGAATTTGGCAAAATAACTGGAAAACTAAAATACGGTTTTATGTTTTGGGAAATGGTTGACAGCAATATAACTTGTAAGCAGTTATTAGGTTCAAACAGGAAAAATCAGCAGTATAGTCCTTTAAATTAAACAGCAGCAGCATCTGTACATAGTCAGGACTCTCAATGTATCTTTAAACTAAGAATGCTCCACATTTCACCCTTCAAATCAGATTTTTATCAACAGTATCTGCAGACATTAATCACTCAAGCAGGAGCCGTACACGTGTTTGCACGTCCATGCAATTTATCAACAAGTTTTGCTTGATACCTAGAGAGCTGATTTAAAGGGGATCTTGGCAGGCAGACATAAAACAGATCAAATCTTCTCTCCTCACAGGACTCCAGTGAAGGGCAGCTCCATGGCTCCATCGCTGCCTGGGATCTCTACCCCCAAGAAACACAACGAAAAGAAGGGAGATGTGGAGATCTGTACCGATAATGCTGTAAGGAAGCAAACGCAACGCTATGATAGCCCTGCTGATTTTATTACAGTGATCTATCTCCGACTGTGTTTGAACAGGCTGTTTGCACATATTCATACATGCTAAAGCCCACAGATATTCACGCTTGCATGTTCACACACACACGCATCTAACTCCGCCACCTCCTCAGCATGAAATTCCCTAAAGACTCCCTATTGTTTGACATAGATTCTGACTCAACCTACAGCTCATTGCCTACTTTTTCATTATCTGCCCAGGCTGTTTCAGACTAAAAAAAAAAAAAAAAAAAAAAAACTCATTCAATACATGTCACACACACACCCACAAATGAAGTTTCTTTAAATTGCATGATTTTTGGATATCATACCACAGAGGTTAAAATTATGGCCATACATATTTTGTCTTTATTATGTCAGTCAAGATCAAACAAATGATGGAAAGGATGGAGGAAAGTTAGACAGACAGCAATAAAAAAAAAGTAAAATGAGAGAAGTGAATGGAGGAGGAGAATGGCCAAAAGAGAGTCTCACCGCATAATGCAGCAAATTTAACCCAGATGATGAGGAATTTTGATAACATAGAGGAGCCCCTTATCGCAGGCACTCAATTTGACAAAGGGGCCATTTAATACGTCCTCCCAGCCTTCCCTCTATCTTCTCCCCACAGAAATGCAACAAAGGAGTGATGCTTTATGACCTAATAGCTTCTTTTATACCACCCTAAAAGCACATTTTTGTAATAACCCAATTTAAGTAAGGCAGGAAAGTAAAGCAGTAACCTGGAACAAAACTTTAAACATAAAAATACAATGCAGATAAGAAGCTCTATTTTAGAATTTTGAGTGTCAGAAGCTTGTCTATTTATCTACAAACCCATAAAGTACATGAATCTGTAAACTACTCCTTTTTATGCTCAATTTTTTCCCCAAAGGAAGCTTTACAAATGAATCTGTTTTTTATTTAACACCTCATTGCACCATACAGGTACATTTTTACCCAAAAGGACCATTTTCTCTCTTTGAATTGAACTCGTTTATCTTTGATTTTATGGTAAATTTGAGCATTTGTGGATGTTTTTATCACTATCATAATTGTTTTATTCATTTTCCAGACCGTTATGATGCAGAAGATCAACCTGAGGGCTGAAAATGAAGAGGGACGCATCCCAGACGCCAGCTGTCAAGACCACATGATTGGTAGGCCTCTACTATTGGTTTTAAAGGGATATTCCACCAGAAAATCAACACAACCAATAAAATATCCGAAAAATGGAAATGGAAATTGCTGTCAAAAAAGATGTATTCATACTTAATACACTATAAAGTCTTCTTCTTCTTCTTTTCCTTTCGGCTTTCCCTTCAGGGGTCACCACAGCGAATCATCTGCCTCCATCTAACCCTATCCTCTGCCTCCTCTTCTCTCACACCAACTAACTTCATGTCCTCTTTCACTACATCCATAAATCTCCTCTTTGGTCTTCCTCTAGGCCTCCTGCCTGGCAGTTCCAACCTCAGCATCCTTCTACCGATATGTTCACTATCCCTCCTCTGTACATGTCCAAACCATCTCAGTCTGGCCTCTCTGACTTTATCTCCAAAACATCTAACATGCGCTGTCCCTCTGATGTACTCGTTCCTGATCCTATCCATCCTCGTCACTCCCAAAGAGAACCTCAGCATTTTAGTCTCTGCTACCTCTAGCTCTGCCTCCTGTCTTTTCCTCAGTGCCACTGTCTCTAAGCCATACAACATCGCTGGTCTCACCACCGTTTTGTACACCTTTCCTTTCATTCTTGCCGAGACTCTTTTGTCACACATCACACCTGACACTTTTCTCCACCCGTTCCAACCTGCTTGCACACGTTTCTTCACCTCTTTTCCACACTCTCCATTAATTAATACACTATAAAGTAAAGAAAAAAAAAACTTGAACAAAAAGATTAAGAAAGTAATGTTGAAACCCTTTCTTGTGTGAAATCTTCTTTCCAACATTTATTTGGATCTATTATACTGCCAGAATTTCCTGTTGTCAGTTTTAAACCACTGGGTTTTCATATCTGTAAACATTTGCCTTGTGCAGCTCACAGCTTACAAAAAGCCGTCAGTAACCGTCAGAAATCAACCGGCGCAGCAGAGCGTTCACACATTTTACAGTTATGATTTCCTGTTGTGATTGACAGCTCAATTCCTCTGCCAACAGATTCTCTTTGCTGCCACTCCGCCATCACCACAGGGAAATAGCAGAGGCCACAAACAAAATGTTGACAATCGAGTCAAGTGATTGATGTGCAAAGCGCTGATATTTTACGACGCCTGAGCAACTCAGGAAGTGAAAAATCAACGCATCAAAAAATTTCTGAGACAAGATGATGATTGTTATTACCGCAGTGCGACAGTTGTACACGGTCGTAGGTAATTTGGTTTGGACAACGAGAGGATGTAACCGCCGTTTACATGATGTGTTTTGTCACTTAGCAGAATATTTGAAATTTTCACATCATTTCACATCATCATCCACCTCTTAGGGTGTGAGGAGTTTATTTCATGTAATATATCCTAGCTGGTGACAGTTCTGTTTTAATATCTTGTATTATTTTATATGTTTCATAGTTTTAGCATTAATTATTTAGGCTGCAAATGTTTGCATTAGCCAATGCTATTTATATCCAAGCTATACACACGTGGAGAAGATTATTCCCGCTAGCATCCAACCCTAACGAAAACATATGGTGTCATTATAATAAAAAAAAAAAAGACATTGTGACAGATTTTGCGTGTGGTAGTGTGAAGTCAGAGCTCATTAAAATGGTTTAATCTTTAGTTTATCAGAAATTGCTCTTCAACATCTCTCATTTTCATATTTTCATAGAAGATTAGAAATAATGTGGCATCCCTACTGAAATGATTTCAGGAATTTTTTTCTAAGTTACAAAAATGAGTTCAGGATGGTTCAGAGCCCAAAATAAAATGCTTAATTATTTCTGTATTCCAATGAACAAAGTTGCTTTTTATATTCTGCCAGCTAAGCACATCCAGTCTGCATGAATTAAATATTTCACTGAACTTTCAGCTGCAGAGGCTCAAAGTTCCTCAGCGCTACTTTAATGTCACGTCTTGCTAAAATGTGGCATTCACAGGCCTGATGCCAGACCAGCACATTAATCATAGAAATGCTTTCCGTCTGGCAGCTTATGTTGCAAGCAAAATCCACATTGTATTTCTAAATGTAGGCTGTGGACTTCGCCATTGTACATCAGTCAGTAAATGAACATATAAGAACTGCCCTTGATGCAATACCTTTGCACATAAAGGGACCATAAATGACATTTTAAATGGTCCATTACACAAAATGACCATAATATATTTGCAAGGCTTTGATGGCATCAGAACACTCTCCAGCCTGTATCTCCTCACTGGATTTTTGACGGTACTATAGACCAGAAAGAGCCTTGCTATGGTTGAATACTTAAAGAAGACACTCGGAGCCAATTTTAATAAATCATATGCACTGATTTATCTCCATCTATCTGACTTTACTCTTTCTGCAAGGCTCAAGTGATCCTTGAATTGTGGAAATATTGTGCATCTTCATTATTTGTGCCTCTGACAGCACAACGAGTGAAGTCACAAACTTTTACAGTTGCTTATAAAACCTCAATTTAACCCTTTCATAGCAATAGGAAGCCTCTTTTGTTCTTTGCCATGAACGTATGGACTCAGAAATATCTCCTCGATTGATCTTTCTTTTGCTGGACGCCAGTTTTTCACTGTGGACGTATAAAACACATCTGGAGTTTGTACAGGAGTGATAGAGAGCCCATGAAAAACTCGATTATGTTGCATTGTTGTTGCCTGGGGGTGGAATTACTGTGGAGCTTTTTATAGTTTTGTTATGGTTATCTATACAGATGTTTTCCATCAGCTCCATAATGCATTTTTAAAACCCAGATCAGTATGACTGTACATTGTTGTAATGCTCTCACATGGTACGTCATCAATTCTTCACAACCACCACCTACAGTGACTCACAGCAGATACGTGTGCAATGTAACATGCCATCTGTCCAATACACGGCATGTACGTGTACATCTACAACTTTAGACTGAGTACTCACTTTCACAAGCTCTGCAAGTATCAAAAAAAAAAAAAAANCAAAAAAAAAAAAAAAACAAAAGTACACATAAACAACTTCATGCAACATGCAACTTTATCATGGTTAGTCCTCTGGAGTTAAAAAGGACTTTTTGCAATTGTAAAAGATACAATAAGGAATAAAATAAAAATAATTTAAAAAATCTAAAATTCTAAAATGATTGAAGTTCTTGATTTTCTGCTTGATTGAAAATGAAAGAAAATTTGTAAAAATGCATTTGCAAAATCCATTTCTGATTGAATCCATGACACTCTCATCCAACTTTGCACTTCAGAGAGTTAATCCATCATTTTCCAAGTTAAACTCTCTGGAACACGAATGAATCCTTTTGTTGATGCTCCACCTCTGAAGTTCATAATAATGCTCTGAAGAAGGATGCAGATGTTTCATTGCAGTTATCAAGCATTCAAGTGTAAATTTACTTTAAAGGATTAAAATCAAACTCTTTTAAAACAGAACAGGGCTATCGACTTTAATTTACAAATATTTTAAAGACAGGAAGTGATGGTTAGAGAAGACTTATCATCTTCAAGGTCAATCGTGAAGGAAATAAGCACTGCAACAGTCAACTATTGCTTGATTTTAAGAATAATAATTCAAAAAAAGATCAACTTGTACAGATTAACTCATAAACAGATTCTAACTCTGTGGCTGATAATTGCTGCAGCCTGTGTAACTGTTGGATGTTATTATTCACAGTTAGAAGGACCTGGACCGTGCTGAACGGCGATCCATCTGTTGCAGCCTGACTCAAGGCTCCACAAACCGTGTTTTTTAGAAGATGTCCATCTGTTGCTACTCGCTGTCGATTCCCCCAATCACAGCTCAGCGTGAACCCCAGTGAAACCAAAGAACATGCATCAACTCGAGTGCAAATGTGTATTTTGTTCAAAGATGCTGGCAGCTGGTGTTTTTTTGTGTGTGTGTGATGAATGTTTGGTCAAATTGATAATGTGCATCTGTCACTAAAGTTATTTTATAACTATATCAAACAAATCTCTTTCTCTCCCTGTGTGTTACTGAACCCATGACAGATGTCGTATTTACCCACAATCCCTTCCACTGCATGTGAATCCAAGTGCTCCTCTGTTTTCCCTGCTTCTCCCAGATGTCACACACCTCTTCCTGTCCCTTTAGGCTCCGGCTGTCAGATGAGAACCCTGGACAGCGGCATCGGCACCTTCCCTCTCCCTGATTCTGTCACTCGAGCCAGCGGTCGCCACATCCCTAAATCTGAGTCCAGTCCTGATGCGGTGAGCGCCGGCTCCACCGAGCTCGATCAGGACCCTCATTTGTCTCTCGTAGACCCCTCGCAACCTGATGTGAAAGCGCCTTCCCTTCCAAAATCCCGCCTGCATGCCCCAACCAGCATGGGTCACTCCCTTTCTGACCCCACGGTGACCTGTAGCAGCCACGCCCACGACACCCAGAGCCGCCTGCCCAAACTAGCAACCTCAGGTAAGTAAAGAAAGCAAATCCTTCTTGTCTTCATTGCTTGAAAGTAGATTAATTCAGCTCATTTCAGGAGTTCATGTCATGTCTTTTAATCAGAGGAATTAAGATGGAATAATCTTCAATCTCAACTTTGAGGCTTTTCTTGAATTGCTGTTTTTACAACTAAATCATTATCCATAGTTGCTTTATTTTCTCACTGGCTTCTCTGATCAAAGCTAAAGAGGGAAAATAAATTGAATTTCAACTCTGTTAAAGGTACAATGAACATCATGATAGCACTGTGCCAGTTGACAAGCCTCGAAAAGTCATGTAGCTACTACCTTTCAGAGGAAAGTGGAACACGATTGTCACTGTTACATTTTGTTCCAGAGCGCTCAAGGACTCCAGACAAGAAACAGATTTCAAAGATGAAGCTTGTTTGTTCAGCTTAGTCTGACGCCAATGCATCAACTCTGACAACTGATACTTATTCTATCTAAATGACAAAGGACTCTGTGTCCTTATAATCTCAATAATGCCCCAAGGAAAGCTAACTAATGCAATTAGATAAGCAGGTCAGCATAGCCATAGATCATAAAGTGCCTCCTGCCTTGGCATGCAGCATGATGCACAGCAGAGTTGTGGTGAGTGGGATGCAATCAGATGGCTGATTAAAGCCACAATCACACACGCAGGAATGAGCGATCGCGCCCGTGGATTGATGCTTACAGGACGTTGGCTTGCATCTGTGCTGCGGTGGCGCTGCAGAAGCAGCAGCTATCAGCATGAACAAACGGGCTCCTGTTGGGGCTTTCTGGTGGAACAAGTTGATTAGTGCAGCCAAAACGTAAGCCTGTATGTTTCACTGCTATCATAAATAAGCTGTGGCGTCTTGGGTCCTAACTGGCGAGAGGAAGAGTTTTTATGATCTGGATGCAGATTTTTTGCAAAAGCTCCTTTTACTGTAATACTACTGAATGGAAAATGAGACAATTAAATCGGCATCTGTCCGTGAGAGCAGTAGGTGAAGGGATAATAAAACAATGCTTAGTCATGTGGGAGTGACAGCTGAAAGCTGTTACGTCTGGGCTGCCAGGAGTCATGCCCGGGTACAAGCGCAGGGTGGACACCATTAACGTTTGATAGCTTGGTTATTGCACGCTTGTATTCATATATGCATATAAATGGGTCAGGATTTGGTTGAATGAATGTGCATGATGTGAGTCTGGGTGGAAAGAAAAGCTTGCCAACCAAAATGGTTTTCTTTTTCCTCACATCGATGTGCAGGAAGTGTGTCTTTGTGTTATTTACCGTACATCTCATGACTCATTTCTCCTCTCTCCTTTTTTTTTTTTACTTTTAGATGCGATCAGGACAAAGAGGTTGAGTCTCTCAGCGACAACAGGGGACAAAGAGAAGGAAACAGAGAGGAAGATTAAGGCCAAGGAGCAGGATTTGTCCAATGTATGTTATTTAGAGAAGTCAAAAATCAATTAAAAATGTATTGTTCCCAGTCTTTGGGGTTCAGTAGGCCATATATAAGCTTCATTCTGAGCTAAAATTTAGATGTGAAGTTCAGAGCTATGAACTCTGAAGAAGGGAATGACTCAAGGGCCCCATTTATATCTTTTATTAACTTGCGACTGCAGCCAAATACGTTATTCTTATAAAAAGAGATGTATATGCTTGCAGAACACTTTGTAGTCGGAATCTGATCCAGTCATGATCTGGATGAGGTCTGGTTCGTGCTGTGATTGAACCTCTGTCACAGCTATCCAGGTTTAAATGCAACGCGCACAGCAAGGAAACACTCAGCTAAAATTCAACACTTTCCCACAAATTGAGAAGTCATCCACCTCATCCTGCAGGCTCTGATTGCTCTCATTCATCAAGTTGCGGCTTGTGTAAAAGTGTAAAAGGGCTCAAAGTCTCTGGATACCCTCATCCGTATAAAGAGATACCAAATGGATCCTGATGCTTCGTGTGCAGAAGAAAGTTTCTGAGTGATTAATACAGAGATCTATTTGAAGATATATTTCTGACAATATAATTAGGTTTTATTTGTGCTGCACCACTGGAAACATAATCATGCTTGTCTGTGTCTGGAAAAGCTTCACATTTTGAGTGCATCTTTCACTGTGAACAGGAGCGAGTCGTGCGAGTGTGCACATATTCGGGGAGCAGCAGCGACGCCGAAACTGAACCCGGAGGTACTTTGGGATCGCCACAAAAGACACTCATCAACAGAAACAAGAAGAGTACCCCAGGTATCCCATTGCTACCTTGCCATTTTCAAGGAAATTGCACTTTAAACGCAAAATTTCACAACTGCACACTTTTGATCATCAAATAACCTCGTCCACAGTTGAGCAGAACGAGGAGACGCTGAAGAGAAGCAGCGTGGAGAAATCCTTGTCAATCATGGACTACTACCAACATGATGTGTTCTCACATCTGGAGGACAGCAGGAGGATTTCCCAGTATAACTTGCTGCACAAAGAGTCGCCAATAGATGGCAAACCAGGAGACAGACTCAGTGTGAGTGTTAAACTGATGCATTTATGTGGAGGATTATAACCAGACAGCATATTTGCCCTTGGTTCAGTTTGGTTTCCACTAGAAAAATGACAAGTGACCCGAAATATAGCAACAACTGTGCTCAAGCTGCTCATTGATCAGAAAAATCTGAGAAAAGCAAAACAAGAAGAAGTTATAGCCATCATTTAGCCATATACTTTACCAAGAAAGTGGGAGAATGGAGCATATATATATTGGCTGCAGGATCTGCAATATCTGATCAGGATTTTGCTTGTGACCGTACCGAGACCGCTTCCTCCAACGAATCTCAGTACGGTTCTTTTGGTCCACAATTGCAATGTTGAGACCTGCCCAAACCAATCGTACCTATGGAAAAACCGGACCGGAGGCAAATTCAATCACGTAGGCATGAAAAACACCTTTAAGAATCTAATTGATGTTTTTCTCAGTACATCATATGCTGGGATAATGTGATGTTCTCTGTGTGGACTGTACAAGACAAAATCAATTTCTGCTTCCATGGAGCTCCAGGCAGTTTACAGTGATAGAAACCCAAGCAGGTCCCAGGTGTCGGATGCCTGCATCTTTATACAGTATGCGAGTGTATGTGTGTGTAGGGTGGTGGTGAGAGAGTGAGAAAAATAGCATCTGCCCTCAGTGTGTACTTCCAAGATAGACACCCACACACACACGCGCACGCACACACACTGTCACTGGGTTTGCATAATTTTCTCACAGCATAGGCGTGAAGTTGAATAAATTGAATTTTTACTATTTCTATATGTCATAGACTTCGGCAAGGAGACTCCTCACACGGTCGGAGCGAGTCACAGTCGTGTTGAGTTGCAATGTCACCTTTCCCTTTGAAACCTTGCTTGAGGCATGAACAAAGTCACTACACACCGATGCTTTTTCTAATCCCAGACTGAAGCTTTTCTGCCTTTGGAATTGTTCGCAAATATTCATAAAAAAAAAGCCACCTAATTGCTTTTGATCGACTCAGCCTTTTGTGTCAGCGGGTATTTGCTTCTAGTATTTAACTCTTCTGAATGACAAATGAGGATCAGAGACCATGAAATGGCCTCCAGCCTGGTCTCCCAAACAGCCGAACTCTCCTCTGACCCAACACCCACCCTGACTCAGGAATCCATATTCTGAAAAAAAGCTTGGCTTGACATAAGTTCAGAAAACAATTGTATGCATGAGAGAAAAAACATGAATATATTATGTCTGGTTTTGACTCTTGACCTGTGATGCTGTTTTAGAACTTTCTGTTCATCACCAGAAGCAGGTTTCTGAGACATTTCCACCCATAAAATCAAATACATGCCTGGAATATTCTTAGAGCTTCAGCTTTCACTCCAATGCCTACAATCAACAATTAAGTTTTTATTGTACTTAATTGGATAACCAAACAAATCTGCCTCCTTCAGAGCCAGATCACATGGGATGTACTTAGAGCAGATTGGAGTAGTGAGCACAAAAGAAAGACTGTTTCCAAAGGTCAAACTGGTAAATAAACTGAAGTGTCCTTGAGCAAAAAGCCGTATCCCTCTCAGCTGTGACTGCATGGTTCTGTAGATGACTCAACGATCTGACCTTCTTGCAGCAGGAGGAAAGAGAACTTCACTCGAGCGTCATTACAAGAGGCAGAATTTAAGTTTAACAAAGCAAAGATTGGGGCTTGCAGTTGAAATGGGAATGAGATTTGGATTTTGATCCAAATCCCTGCGGAAGGGCAGCACATTGAGCCGGAATGCTGTTCAGCCAAGCTGCAAGCACAACTTCATTATCCGACGAGACAAAACACACCAAAAAAAGCTTTGTTTGTCTTGTCCTGATACCTGTCTGATATTTAATTGGCTGCAGGAGGTTATACGTCTTAAGATAGCAGGATAGCCTAGCGCTAACAGGGACGACACCAGGATGAGGTCGCTGGGTTTGATTCCCACAATGACCGCATGTCCTGTGCTGATGGACGTAGTTCCCAGTTCCTTTGCAGATCACAAATTCAAATTCAACCTAACATAAACTCTAAATTCTATGGTTGTCATGTAAAAACCTCGCATCTCACTCTTGTTTTAGTTGATAGCACAATGCATTTTGGACATTATCTCAAAATAACCTATAAAAATCCCCAAAGCTAGATTTCTACAAACCTTGTCTTCCAACTTTGGGGATTTTTTTCATATTTCATTTCAAAATTTTCATTCTTTTATTCCAAAATTGGAGATTCCAAAAACCTTTACATAGGATACTTGAGTATATTTTACTTATTTACTCTTAAGTAAAATTTTGCATCGTGGATTTTTCTGGTTCTGTTAGAAATAGGCATAATCATTTTTCATGAAATTAAAAGTGTTGATTTAGAGAATAACCTTAGTCGTCAGATATAAACCAGCTCCTGTTTAACCCATTTAACCTGCATTATCCTTTTAAAAAAGACAATCCATCCACATGGCTCCGCCTCCACGCCCCTGCTGCGAATCTGTCTGTGTGACTGCTTCATTCCATCAGGGCGAGTTTTGAAGACATTGTCATTGCCGGCAGTTTTGGGAAGTTTGGTGGCTGGTAGTGGGCCAGTGTCAGAGCCTGGTGATTTAAGTGCCTTTAATAACCTTTCACAAACACTCAGGAGAGTGATGTAAAGCTCAGCGGCTCCTATCAGAGCCCTCACAGCCTGAGCTGGCCTCCCATTCATCATCCTGACAGCACCTGACAGTCCCGCTAACGGCACTCCCCCCGCCTTTCTTGCTATCCTCTCCTTCCTCTCCACTCTTTCTTTCTCCCACATATCTTCCTTTCACTTCGCCTTCCCCCTCTCTCTCACAACTCTCTTCGTCTTCTCACTCGACTTCTCCCACTTTTGTTCCAACGACATTCCCCTCCGTCCTTACATTCTTTCTTATTTTCCAAGCGTTCCTTTCTAAACATCTTCCTGTTTTGTCATTCCTTTCCTTATTACTCTCTCTCTCCCACTGCCGCCCTTCATTTGCATAAAGTAAAGCTTCCTGTAGACCCTGAAAACAACATCACAAGTTGTGTCAAGGTGCAGGATTCATTTGTGTAAGGACAGATCCGCTGTGCATCATATCAGCATGCACAGCGTCTCGCCGAGCACGGAACAGCTTGTTACCTTGAGCAATGACTACATGGCGAGAGTATTTCAGTTGACATGTCATTTGAAATAGAGCTACTGGATAAGCAAAACTGTATCAGTGTAAAAATAAATATCAACAGCAGGAATATTCGCTCACCTCAAGTTGCTGTCGGACTGACAGAATAGCTAAACTCGAATTTGTCCAGCATAATGCAGGAATGAGACAGAATAAACGCAGAAATAGAATCGTAGAAGATGTAATCACATATCCCACGCTGGTCTGGGATCAGATCTTTTGCAAGGTGACAGCGGCAGAGTCGACACGTGTCACTGAGGCCATAAACAGCTTTCATCCACCGTTCACTATTTGCTATTCTACATTATTGATAAAAAAAATTTAACAGCAAATGTCAGTGGAATCACCACAATTAGAAAATCCGCTTTGTGAACACGAAGGAAATTCACTTGGGAACACACCTTCTCTTCCACAGCTGATACTAATCATTCTAGTGTTCCAGGCAGATCAGCTGCAAGATCCAAAATGGAGATCCTCACAAAGCTAATACAATGATAAATAAAACTATTTCTGAAAAAAGAAAATAGAAAAAGTTGAACAAATTGATTAATAATTAGGGCTGTTAGGTCATAGAACACGTAAGCTTAATGTTTCTGTCAAACATTTAAGTTTTCTTGTATGATTTTGTGTTCTATTGTGGTTTCTTACACATGATTTTCTGCTTCTGCTCAAGTTAAATCCCTTCAATATTTTTACTAAACAAGATCCCAAAAAAGGACTGATCATGTTTGTTTTTTGGACAAGCGAATAACCGTTATTATCCATTTTGCCATCATTGCGACTCAAACAAAAAAGTACAGAAGGAAAAAAAGAAGGAAAAGAAAATAAAATTCATCTTGCTCATATCATTCCCCACTCACGTTTTCCAGTGGAAGGCTCCTGCTGAGATCTCTGGTGAGATCTTTTCTGGCTGAACCTACAGGTGTTATGGAGACCTGCAGCAGGGAGGTTCGATCTGCTCGTAATTGTGTTCCTCTGAGATCAAACCCAATCAGCAACAAGACAGACAATCTTGCTTTGCTACAACAGGAGACATGGGAGGTTCTGGTGGAGAGACTCAGGTCCTGATGGCTGTTCTTCACTGTCACAGTCTGCTAACCACTGATCCTGATCACACCATCCCTTTGTGTTTCTGGAAGCCTCGCAGCGATTTTTAGACCTGATGATAACCAGAAATACAGTATAAGTGCTGCTGTCCTCTTCCCTTTTTGTCTTAGGTGTGAAATTACTTTTCTTCAAACTGTAAATTAACATAATTCCTTCAGACGTTGCCTACATAGCATTTCCTTTCTGAACCAGTACTTAGGACCGGAGTGAAGTTGGCTCCCCAAGTAACGCAAAACTCCAGGAAAATAGTCCAGTCGTTTGTGCTGGTTCCCAGGGTCCGATGTTCCCCAGTTCAGTATTCTGTTAACGCACATTAAGTGTGTGTTAACGGACTAACCCTAACACTAACCCTAACTAACCCTAAACCTAAGCCATTATGTGCTGTATAAAGCTGGGGGACATAGGAATGACTGTTGCCTGACCCATGAAATAATTATCAAAAAATTCTGATTTTTTGCAATTTATTTCTTTATTGAATCCTTTAACAAACTTCAAAAAAAAAAAAAAAAAAAAAATCTGAAAAATGTTTTTGCATATATGATTTCCAGGCATTTAACTCAACAGGATTTAAACTGGAACTTTTTTTTTTCTTTTAGATATAATATAATAGGCATTTTGGTCAATAACTGATCATGTTAATGATGTAGATCTCAGAAAGTCATGGATCAAATATGACACAAATGGCTTTATTGGGTTAAATTTCTGTTTGTGTTGCTATCATTTATTCAACATTAAAGAATATTTCACAGGTCATTCTGAGGTCATCAGCATCCCAAACTGCTCCAAATTGACCCAAAATAGTCCCATTTTTTTGTGCTGGTTTGTGGGTCAATTTGGAGAGTGACGTCGGAATGATCTATGAAGTATTCTTTAATATCTAAAATATGGTAGCAGCACAAACAAAAATTTTAATAGCACAAACAAACAGCTGTAGCTGTTTTAATAAATGATCACGGAATCTTTTCCACCTTGGCTGCAGGTGAATGCAATTAATGAGCTGCTTAGAAAGAAAAGCCAGCAGAGCTTCAGGCTCTTTAGAGGAAGGACACAATATTGCTTTTGCTATTACTTTCTCCATCTACACGTGCAACATGTACAAACCTCACGCTCCCTCTGTGGCAGTGCTTCAAAGTCATTATAAGAAATGTAGACAAGAGGCAGAGTGAGGGAAAGTAGGTTCATGGAAAATAAGTAAATTGGAAACTTAAAACTCCTGAGGTCATTGAGTGCTCCACATCAAAGCATGTGGAATATCCAACAATGAAGACACATGAGACATTACATACAAAGATAAAACATGCAAGGATTCCCATTGTTGTGTCTATAATAAAGTAGATTTTGCCCCTCATTTTAGAGCAGTAAATATCATCAAAAATGCCAAATATAAAACTTAACATAATTTGTTCAAATTAGAAGAAACACCACCATAAAGTTCTTGCAGGAAGATCCAGGATTAATTATTTGATCTATCTTGTCTGTTTGCCTTCATGGTTTAATAAATTGCTTTTTTTTCTTTTTCTTTTTCTATTTTATTTTTAATGGACCTAAAGGTGCAAGTGTGGTGATCCTAAACTTGCTGCCAACTCGTAAGACAAAACTAGCCTGCAGGTCTACAATTCCAAATGCATGAGTTCTTTTTTCCGCTTTAACAGCAACTCAAATATTACTGTTTCAGTTGCATTGTGTGTTTGTGCTTCTGATTGTTGTACTGAGTGGTTCTGAGCTTAAATGGTCCAGATTTGGAACATCCCTGGAGGTTTCCCGGACCTTTCAGCTACACCTCTGTGTACTCACCCAAGCAAAAATATGCAGATAGCAGCTCTGCTTCCAGCTAGATTTTTCAAAGGAAAATGCAGTTATCCTGAGAATTTAGTTTACGGCCTCTGAGGAGGAGGAGTTTTGAAGCAGAGAGCTCCAGTAACTGGCTTCCTAAAGTGTCTCTTGAGGCATTTGATAGAAATTATGTAGCCTGCTCAGATAACAGCCTCTCCCACACGAGAACCGTGTTGTATTGATTATTTTGTGTTGCATGTGTATAATCGTGCAAATGAAATGAAATTAGATAACTGGCGCATGATCAACATCTGTTTTTTTTTTTTTTTGTTTGTGTGTGTGTTTGGTTTGGTAGTTGTATTTTGTTTTCAACTATAAACAGGTATTTGAGCTGTAGTTCATTATCAGTGTAGTCGAGAGAATCAAGAGTGTGACTGTGAAAGTGTCAGAAACGCTGAAGCAACAGCTTCTTAATGCTGTTCTGTGTCTCGTGCAAGCCGTGAAATACGTTCATCGCTTGTCACATTATGCGAGATGGGCATCTGTGAGTGTACAATATCGATATCGAGTTTGATGCATTTCAGATTGGGATTGAATGCCTGGTGAATCATAGGCAGGGAAGAAACATGCAGGCAGAATCTATGTTCCTAGGGTCCTATGTTCCCCAGTTCAATATTCTGTTAATATAGAGCTGGGGAAGATAGGAATGACTCCTCAACTCATCATTCATTGGCACATCTTTCCGTTTTCTGATGTTCTGATGTACTATTATTTGGTTTATAAACCATCAGAGGATGTGTCATACTGCAGTCCAAGACCATGACCAAAGATTTCATCATGATTGTTAGCTTTTGTCTGCAACAGCAAAAATCATAGTCTATAGGAGCCTTTATACGCTTTTGTTGTTGACTCAGACCGTTGCAGAGTTGCCCTTACAGTAATATCAATCCCTGCATCTTAGCTAGGACGCCACACTGTCACTCTCGGACTAATTAATGCTAACAAGCAACGGGTTGCTTGGCATTTTTATTTCTTTCATGTCTTTCAGCCTCTATTCAAAGGCTGTAGAAAAGAAAAAATAACATCCTATCAAACCGGTTAATGTAACACGGAGAGTAAATGAGCCCAGATGCCCAGAGATGCTGCCTGTCATCACCCCAGACAAACATTTGGTCCTTGAGTGTGATAATAATCTCAGTATAGATCACTGTCATACTCTCCAGAGGTGTCCGGTAATTGCTTTGCAACCTAATGCTGCAAATGAGCGTCTATATGGTGCAATGTCAAGTTTACTCCTGTTTGCTTCATTCAGTATCTCTCAAAGCAACAAAAGTGAGTGAATTTAATAAAGGTGGCGAAATATAGCTATTTCCAGGGCAGCGTAAGTGTTTAACAGTTTAACATGAGTCAAGATACTGTAAATGACATGGATTTTTGAGTATGAAGTCATTTGATTAATTGAATTAATTATCGGGTTACAGTACAACACACCAAGCAGGATATATTTTTATTTTAACTTGTAATTATTGTATTAAGACTGACAGTTATTTGTTGGCTGGCTCAGTGATATCAGTGAATGATGGTTGTATATTATTTTTATTCTTTTGTAGAAGGCATTTTGGATTTTATCTTAAATTTGTGACCTTTAAGACTTTCCGCACTACAGTTTTAGGCAAATAAAACACTTAGCTAACGTAGGGAAAGATCAAAGTTGGGTAAATATGAATGAATCCCAGCATTGATTAATGCTAAGAAACATCCCTTGTCTCCACAATGTGAATTTGTTGAGTTCCACCCAACATGTTTTGCACTCTTTATTGACGTATCGTCCTTGTTTTCTGCAGAAAGAGATCCCCCTGGAGAAGACGTCAGTTAGCGGGAACCAGTCAGGCTCTCTCGACTTCTCTTTGGAGTCCCTGAACAAGATAAATCACAGCACCTCCGGCAGCAGCAGCCTGTATCCTGATACCAGGTTAGGCGGTGGCAGGGGCGACTGCCACACAGACGCGGGGAAGAGCAGCGAGGATTGCTGCAAAGTGGACGAACCCTCATCCTCCAGTTTCTCCACTAAGCCTGGGGTCGATCACGTGGGTTCCCTCAGCGACTCGCTGTATGACAGCTTCTCCTCCTGCACCAGCCAGGGCTCCAACGATGCGTAGCGGCATCAAAACTTGATTTATCTTGATCAAGTCATCAACTTCAAAGTTTTGAAGGCCGGTCCAGCTTTGCTCATTTTCACCTACAAGTTCAAACAGTGCATGGATGTTAAATTTTACAGAAGGTCTACGGCCTCAACTCTATTCCACTTCTCTTGACTTGGTCTCAGCCCCCCCTTGAACCTTGTCTTGACTTGCGCTCAACTGCACCTCATCTTGGAAGACTATGGTGGTTTGACTTCATCCATGTCCTCCTTCCTACAAACAACACAAAGCACTTAGTGGAGCTGGAGAGACGAAGATGAAACCTCAAATCACCAAACCAGGACTTAAATTATTTGACTGGATGGCAATACACAACATTGTCTATGTTTTCCCCCATGCTGGGAAATGTCTTATCATTGCACTGTAATACTGTAAAAAGTTTGTAAGGAGTATAACGTGATATACAGGGCAACAGCAATGAGCAACATTGGTAAAAAAGTTGCCACAGTATTGTTGCATTGATTGCAATGAAATGTTCCTGTTGCCAGGAACCTCAAATATATTTTCCCTCAAAGGTCTCACTTAATTTCTTGCTGTTGAATGCGTTGCTCATCTATGTTGCCCATAAAATTGCCCATCTGGCATCATAATCCATAAACACACGAATCATAAGATGATATTATTCATAAATTGTCGATCTTTATGTGTGGGCTTTTGAAGCAATATTGTTAAAATAACATAACAAATGAGACTGGGTTTTATTTTTTACTTTGGCCAATCTTGTCTTTATGTTTCCAGTTAAGGAAATTGTGTAAAAAGTGCTTCCTGAACTTCACACTGCTAACAAAACTACTAAACAGTATCAACCGGACATGCTATCATTGTGCTTCCTTGTATTGTGGTGCATTAATTTTTCAAAGAATAATGTTGTTCCATCATGTTTTACTGTCTGAATAGCATGTCGGTACAGCAAACAACCAACTTTTTTGGCTTGAACACCATCTGGCACCCAATGTCACTGATGGTAGCTCAGGGAACATACTAGACAAACTGAGATTATAATAATTAAAATAAAATTCTAGCCCATAGGAAATTTTTGACGGTTAATCGTTCCTGATGCAAAATTCCAAACCTTACAGGAAGTGTCATGTAGCATTGCATACCGAAACTCTCCAAACCTCAGTTTTCCTTTCATATTGTACATTATGTTGTGTATATATATATATATAAAATAAATGCTATAAGTTAATACCAGAATGGGCATTGCTTGATATATGCAAATCACAGAAAACAAAAAAAAAAAAAAAATNAAAAAAAAAAAAAAAAAATGTAAATTCTTTGCCAATCATTCAACCAAGGTTTTGCTTCTGCTGTTTGAAAATGGCATGTATGCTTTCTTATGGGGTTCTCGTTTAAAAAATCTTTATTTTGATCAATAAGAGCTAATACTAAAATATTTTATCACTTTATTTTATTGAACTTTAGGTGAGGTTATGCCAAATTTTTATCTGTAATTTGACCAGCTGGTGCTAATCAACAGAGCCACTGCGTTTCATTGTTTTTCTATGAAACTGTTAATATGTATGAAGAGAGTCTGAAAGGACTTGTGTATTTTTCTAGATGTCCAGTATTTATACCCACATTTTGTAGTGTAAAGTCATGCTTCACCTCTTTCCTTTAATGTTCCTTTGTAAAGAAAAATGGCTACCATCAGTGTTACTTTGGTTATTATTATTATTATTATTATTATTATTATTATTCCTCTGTGCAATTTTGGCTGTTACACTAGACTTTAATGCTATATTTTATGTAACAATTTCCTAAATAAATATGAGAAACTATTTCCTATTTCATCATGAGCTATATGGGTGTTTTTGTTGTGTGAGAGTGTGTGTGCCCGAGCGACACAGTTTGATTCATTCATTCTTTCTTTTTTTTTCCTCCAATGAATGTGGGAATAAAGGTTTGGAAAAAACCTGAAATCTTCCACCTCAAGGGCATCGAGTGTAATCACTGCTTCCCACTCACAATCTGTCAGGAGGAGTGGAGCTCAGAGACGGCGTTCCCAACTCTGCATCAGCGAGGAGGGATTTATAACCATTAGTCTCTTGATGGGTAATTATGTGTATAAATAAATGCAATTAGTTTGTCTATGCTTGGATGATGTCTCTGTGTGTTTGTGTGTGTGATCGGTTCAATACGTTGTATTGATTAAAACACCATTTAATCAGTATCAGAGTATGTCAAAGACATTGCATTGAAGCTCTGTTAACAGTCCAGATGATAAGAAGTAGCTTTAACTAAAATAATGACACCTACAGGCGTTGACTGATAAATTCTGAGCCAGATACATGGGTTTGTGGAACTTATACTTAGGTATTGTTTGTGTATTTGTAGGTTCAGCACCCATCCTGCTCATCTGACTTTCCCCCTGAGACTTTCACCTCTCTGCAGATATGACAAAGGTTTTAACTTGGCCTCAGATGATGACGTCATTTCAGTCATGGATGATTTGACATCATTTGCACAGGTGTACTGTATGGAATTGTGAGTGGATTATGTTGGAAAGTATATAAAGCTCAGGCTGAGAATTTACCAATCAACCCTTGCACTTTAACTCACTGAAAGGAGGAGGCCTGAAAAGAGGGGAGAAGGCATAATTTTAACTATTTATTCATTTCTGGGTACCACTAATGAATAATAAGTTCCCATAGGAATATTGCAGCCTGCCTACCGAAAACCAATAAAACAATACCAATACCAATAAAACATGTATACAATATTAATAAATCATCCAATCAAAAGGCACAGAACATGATACAAATATATGACTATGCATTTCTAAGTTGGCATAACTAGAATCTCGGGAAATATACTGTTAAATAGTTTAAATTAAGAATACTTTAGCAAACCCATGAGCAAATCAAGCATTATAGCAATGCTACAGAAAGAAAATGATATAGTAGACTTATTGCTAATATGCTTTTATGTGAATTATGGGAACATTTTAGAATAATAGTGCACACAATGAGAAATAATATATATATATATATTTCACTTTTGGGTACGTGACGCACCACTGAAATATATTTAAAAAATATATCAGAAAGGATAAAAATGTCTACTACAAAGATCTGCAGAATATTAATGTTATCTTTATATTTGGTTAAAGCATAAAGTCAGAATGAGAGAGGTGTGAAACGCCAAAGCCTCATCACGTGGTGCGCTTTACATTCGTGCGCTCCGGATCCGGATCAGTCTCCAGTTGATCCAGACTCTCAGACTCTCACTTCGCGGAGCTTTGCTCTCACCTCAGCCAGCCGAGGATGCAGGAATCCGTGTCTGGGCTTCCTCCGCGCCGGGTCACCGTCCATGCGTCCGTCTGAACGGTCCATCTGGTCTGATGTTTCCTTCCAGACCCTCATTTGGGAGAGAATGCGTCTTCTCGTTTTTGCGACTTTATTTGGAGTCTTTCTCGACGCAGGTAGGTCCAACTTGGAGAGACTAAAAGCCCGTTTGAGTGTTGCGCGTCTCCATGCATGTGCTTATTGAAGTCCTGCTCACAATTGCATTTGTGCGCAAAAATGACCAATTTTTACTGCACCATGTTCGCTTACACGTGTTGCATTCACGGCACAAGCATTTTCATTCCAGAATATATTCAGAGTCAGTCTTGTGGTCATTTTATATGAGCGCAGATTTTAAGGATCATATCTTTTAGATGATCTCATGTAGGTTACTTTTGGATAAATTAAAAGAAAATCATCTGTGCGCTTCTGGCGGTGGTTTTGCGCGCAGAGGCGCTGTGTGAGGTGGGTGAGATAGTAACACAGATTCTTGCCAATAACCTCCTAAAAGTGGTTTAGCACATGATGTGTCTCTGGGAATTTTCTGCTTGGATTGTGGCAAAGGCAAAGCTTTTCTTGTCCATTTTTGGTCTTTTGAGTAAATAAGTATTCATATGAGGATCAGTTAAATGCAATGTTGCCCAACAATATTTGGAACTGTGAGGAGACAATATTGGTTTTGCAGTTATTATCAACCTTGAAGACAAACTCTCTCTCTCTCTCTCTCTCTCTCTCTCTCTCTCTCTCTCTCTCTCTAATCTCCCTCAACAGTCTTTTCTGTTGTGGGACAAAATAGATTTCAATGATTTATTTGAAACTGATAAGCCTTTCTCAGGCGCTGGATGTTGCCAATATGACAAATATCCCCAAAATAAGGAATGAGCTGTTTTTCACAAGGTGTCATTCAGCTGATGGATGGAGGTTTCAGGCATTTGCTTGGTTTAAAGTAATCGGACTCAGGCTGTGATGTTGTATGTGGACCTTTATCAGTTGAGCCTGCATTTGATGGGGCTGTCGAGGTTGAGATTAATGAATGGTGCCATTTCAGTAATTACACCAGTAATATCTGTCAGCAGGAATGGATGGCTTGTGTGGGATGTTTTGGAAAGAAAGGGCAGGCTTGTTGGAGGACTTGAATACGTTGCGGCTTATACCTGCATCCATATGATGTTGGCATGGTGATATCTTTGAGAAATTGCATCTAGATTAACATCAGTTAACAGTTTTGTGGACTTGTTGATCTTTATATCTTCATCTCAGCTCTGCAAAGATATTAGCACAGTCAGACTTTATACTGTGATGTAGGGAAATGATATCTACCAATTTTTTAGCTGAGTCTGGATTTCTACAGATGTGCTGCCCTTTCCACGATTGAAGGGTTTAAAAGATGCACAAGGCTCAGATTCAAAAAGAAATCATCACCCTTTCTGTTTTAATAGCATCAAATCAAACTTGCAAAATACGAGCTGTGTATTATCTTTATTAGCAGCCAGACATTCACATTTTTACTCCCTCGGTGGGTGATCTTGTCATTTTACACACAAAACAATATGACGATCATTGGTGAACACAAATGCAACATTTGCTTCACCACCAATAAAACAAATCTACTGCTTCTTTATGGCTGTAAACCCGCCTGTTGAACTAGTAAGACAAATGGAAGCGTGCATGAACTCATCAAACAAAGACCTCAGCTTTAGTCCCTTTGCTTTTGGAGCCTTATTATAGCTTTAACCCACTGCTGGGGTTTAATGTCACAATCTATACAGAAATAAAGAAGATCATATAAGGATAGAGGTTGACATGGCCCTTGTTTGGAGTTATAACGGTAAAAACTCAATCAAAGGCAAAATCTTGAAAGAAGGTCGAAGAATAAGAAGCATTTCCAGCTTCGATTTACAAAGCTTAGTGAAATGAGAATGTCTGAAAATGCCAATAACACGCTGTGTGAAAAAAGAAATGAGATTTATAGGATGACGCAGTGGAAAGTGAGCATGCGGGAAGTTGGGTGATGGATGGCTGGATATATTTACTCGCACATGACAGCACGCATTCATTTCCCACTTAATGCAAGGAGGAGTGGAATTTTAATTTTCAGCAGAATGCCAAAATTATTGTCGTTATGTAAGTTATTCTAGCAAACAATAAAACTTACTGTCCAACTTGTGTTGTTACCTTTAAATCTGTGGGTGCTCAGAGAAATCTACACATTATTTGATTCCACAAATCATAATCGTTTGCCACGATTATGAAGATGAGGATGTGAGGATTCCAAATTTTTAGACTTTTCTGCAATTTTTCACAGTTACTTCTTCATGACCTTACTTTATATTCCAGAGTTTTATGACTTTCTCAATTTTTCCCTGGTGTTTCAGACTTTTCATTGATATTCTAACTGTTAAGAATTTTCCCTATTTTTTTTTTTTTTACAGGTTTTCCTAACTTTTTGGGATTTTCTTTTTTTTTTTTTNTTTTTTTTTTTTTTTACAAATTTTGTTCGATTGTATTCCACATTTTACAAACAGGAAATGCAATGTTATGCAATGTTTAGCCAATCAAGAGCGAATGGGAAGTGAACACATCTGATTGAGCCAATCACATGTGAGTCAAACAGGAAGAGGAGCAGGGTTTAGATCCTGCCAACTCTTTTTAAAGGACCACAAGTAATGACCATCAGTAATGTATAATGTATGAAAATTGAATATATTAGGCTCAAACATGCATGATAACCGGTATGGTCCCTTAAGGCTGCAGCATGTCTGTGAAACCAGTCGTGAGCATGAATGACACTTTGCCTCCCTGTTCCTCGTCTGGCAGGAGATGCCCTTCAGATCCAGTGCTACCAGTGCGAGGAGATGAAGCACAATGACTGCTCCACGCCGGACTACATCGTCAACTGCACCGTCAACGTACAGGACATGTGCCAGAAGGAGGTGCTGGTCAAGCCTGATGGTGAGGGAGAGTTTGCTGTTTTGTGGGTTTTTGCTTCAGAGGCTTATCACGTTAATACACGAATATATTGCACTTGAAAGCAAGAGGCAGGACTAAGTCATGGTTTTGCAAGTCTCAAGTCTTGGCAGTCAAGTCCTAAGTCAATACTGACAAATCAAAGTAAGGACGTCTGGAAACCGGAGATGGAGCTGAACACAAAACTCCACCTCTGAGCTTCTTGCCAGTCAAACCAGCCGAAACCAGATGATTAAGACTCGAAGCACCCACAGATTTCTTCGTATACAACAGAATTAGCATAAATCCTGCAATCTTGAAAAATGCAGCTGACAAGGTTGGAAGCAAGCTAGTTTGAAAAGCAGCAGCTCGATATTTTCTTTACAGATAAGACAGAAAAGCAATCCAGCTCTCCCCTTTCCTTCCTTCAAATACCTTTTAATCCTCTGATGTCCTGACCTACAGCAAAGGCCGAGCAGGTCACAACAATCTCCTCTGATCTCACTGTAATAGACATTGTTATCATTATTTTGCTCTTTTGCTCAGCAGCAGAGGAGGAGGGTGCAGCATTGATTGATGTGTGGATCGAGGGCGTTGGAGGAATTACGCTTGAAGAAAGAGCATCAAAACTAAATCCTGTAGCCCAGAAATTGCCAAAAGCACCTCCAAATAACGGTTTTCTTTGAATCAAATGCATGAGAACGAATGCAAGCAAAGCTCTCGACCTTTAGAGGTACAACTTTTTCAAATTTTGTGCTACTCAATAGTTTCTAGTTTCTTTGCAGATTAAGACTTTAAATGCAGTGTGAGATAAGATCATAAAATATAGCTGTTGTCGGGTAAAAACCTTGCATCTCAGATTTGTTTTTTGCTCAATGGCATGACGGCTTTCAGACTTCATCTCGAGGGTTTTAGGATGGAAAAGAGGCCTGAGAATAAACTCTACTGGAGCAGGCAACGCAAAAATCCCCAAAACTGAAGATAATTGGGAAAAGCTTGTATTTCCATTTGTTGTAATTTTTGGATTTTTGAAGGCAGACGCTTTGTTTCGTATTGTAGTGAAATCACAAAGGATTCAGTACGTATTTCTTCTCTTCCATAAAAAAAAAAAAATCTCTGACAGGGGAATATTTTACTGGCTGAGATTAAATTTAGCCGAGCTTGATTTAATCCAAGCTTTTTGGCCTGCAAGGAAAATTTCATTTGCAGACAACAGAAAACACAAGATAAATAATACAAGAAAACACAGATTAAATGAGGAAAAAAAAAAAAAAATCTAGCGTGACATAAAGAAACATATACCAGAGAACCTGAAGTGAAGCTGGATGGACAAACATCATTTTAAAACAGCAAATGGCTCTGGAGTGCAATAAAAAGTTGCAGAATAAGGCTGTATTTTATACAGGTATACAAATTGCATTATAGCATATCGCATATACCTCACAGACACACGTCAGTTAATAAGAGCAGACAGGAAGTCAATAACTCCATCGCCCTATAGTGCAATAAAATACTGCAACCCTGCAAACACTTTAAGCTGCATGTACAGTCTGAGCAATCTCATTACAATGGAGCAAATGAGTCCCTGGCTCTCTTATTTTCTTACATATCCAACATTTTATGAAGCCATGCTGATTACTTATTGCTTTTTATTGAAAAAAATTGATCAATTCATGAGTGGTAATACTTATATTAAATTAATAAGAATCATGTAATTGTCATTTTTTTGTTGGTCAAACCAGCATTTGCAATAAAATAAGGCACAGATACAGTTCATTGTGTATTCTTGTTTAGAGTGTTATAAAGTTTTCCACAGACCCCACATAGATCTGTAGACCCCTGGTTGAGAAACAACGTCTTTTTTAAAATTTGTATTATTTTTTTATACACAGGGATACATTATCGTAAGTCGTGCGCCTCCTCAGGAGCGTGCCTCATCGCCTCCTCAGGCTACCAGCAGTTCTGCACCGGGAGGCTGAACTCCGTCTGCATCTCTTGCTGTAACACGCCACTCTGCAACGGGCCCAAGAGGAAACGCCCCACCCCCTCTGCTGCCACGCCCTGCCAGATCACCCAATCACCGCTCTTCTTCCTCACACTGACGGTCCTGATCCTGACGTAAACTGAGGACCTCGTCTCACCTGTACAGTTTGTTTTCGCAGGTTTTACCTAAATTAATCCTTTGGAGTCGAAAATCATTTGAGTTACTTAAACAATATAGAACTTTCAAATTTTATAAAATAAATTGTGGATTTTGATTTTTAAAATCCACATCCAAATTTTAGCTGTGACTTCAGAGGTCAAAGTAAAGGTCACATGGACTCATATGACCTCAGTCAGCAATTTTAGTCCCAACTAAACCCTCCTGAGTTTAAATAAAATGATCTAGAAATCCAGAATGTTATGAAAATCTGGCTGATGAGCATAAATTCCCATTGTTGTGGAGAAAGCGTGAACACATATCCTTTTCATTTTTTCCACAGGATCACCGTGGAAACGAGCATTCCTGTGATGCGAGAGCAGACGTGGGCTTCACGCTGGCTTTATATGTTCCTGGCATCTTTAAAAACGGTTATTCTGATCAATAGAACAGCATAATAACCGAGGGAGACAATGGGGAAGGATTTCTGACTCATTTATTGTTCTTGTTGGACCATCCAGTCTGATTCTTTGCTTTTTGTGACGTGGAGTTTTGTGAAGTTATGTTCTGGTTATGACGCACTGTAAAGGCTGGAGCTGGTTAAATTATAGTCCAAAATAATATTTATAAGCTTTTGTTCTTTGGTCCTTTTTTGATTTATGGCTTCATATTGATCATGTTATTTCTTGTTGATATTGTTTATCTCAAACTGAATATGACAGAAGTGACTTTATGAGGCCAAACTCCATTTATATTCATCATATATTCAGGATGCAAAGGCACTTTGATTCAGGCAGTTATGTATACACATTTGAAGGAATCTTAAATTCTCTTGTTGTATATTATCTTACCACATTTTTATATATTTTCCACTGCCATTATCGTATTAATTAATATTTTAATGCTGAGAAAGTTGTTGAAATGGTAATTGCTAATGGATCTTCAGTTTTCTTCAATTACAAAGAGCAGCTTAGAAATATTAACAAAACATTAAAATTCTATTTATTCCTTCATGAAAGGAACACTCTCTTACAGCTACAATAAATTATTAAATTAGTATTTCTTAGTCAAATTTCTCGTGATAAATGCAATATAGGAACAAGCTACAAGCACAAATATGGTTACAGCCAACCATATTGCTCTTGATTAAACATATGATCAAATCATGGCTAATAATGTATGTAGCCAATGCCGTAGACACAAACATGAAGAATTTTGACTTTTGAGGTATATTTCAGTGTCAGAACAAGTATTTTATGAAATTTGCAGATTTATATATCTGTCTAACTGATTTATTGGGACAGTTCTGTTTATGCTTGCATTTGATGACAGTATTAACTTTTTATGTGGTGAACGTGAAAACAGACTATTTATGGCGTGAGATTTAACCTAGTTTTTTTTCCACATTATCAATCTATTGCTTTCATATTAAAATGAATATTTCAGAATGACTTATGATCTCACTCATCTTCCTTATCTTGAAGCATCATTTCACAACTCTGGAATGTCCAACTCAGATATTTTGGTACAGAGATGGAGCATAGGATAAACGTTGATGACAGTTGATTGGTCTTCTGTGAAGAGTAAAGCTGTATTCTGCTGACGTGATGTAAATAAATGTTGCAAAAAAAAAAAAAAAAAAAAAAAACTGGACTTTTCGACTTCTTGAATTGGCTGTTTTTACTGTGGCGTTATTGGACATGTCATTGAAACCAGATTTGGAAACAAAATTACGGCACTTGTTAGATTTTTTGCTAGTGAAACAAAATCTCCCAGAATAAATCCTAGATTTTCTTACAAATGCATCATTTCCTAACAGATAAGTATGTTTTGAATGGTGTATTTTTAGCTCCGAGGCTTGAATGTCAAAGTACATGTCTGTTTTCTGGGCTTCTTTCTGCTTTCTCGTCTCCCCTGAATTACCTGAGTTACTAGAATATGGTATTCTGACAAAAAGTGGTTGTGAGATGTGTGTGATGCTGAGCGGATGATCTGTATTCTCTCTTCATCCTGAGCAAACCTTAATCTTCTGCTGCTGGTGACAAATTTTCCAGCTATTGGTTTGTCATCAGATAAAAAAAGGAAGAATACTCCACTACATATACAATTCGTGCATTAAAAGTGTTCTAGAGAAAAAGGCAGTCAATGTGTGAGAAGTTTGTTCTGTGTTGGCCTTCGCTTTGCTGTGTGAAGGGTGTTTAGGACAAACAGCAGGGATGGATTACATTTCCAAGAGTGCAGAATAACATGACCCGCCCTTCCAAATCCCCAAATACAAAGTTGGATTATATCTGAGGTGAATTCTAATGTTTAGCTGCAGGGTTGGCGGAAGGTTGTTGCAGGGAAATCGGTACTGCCTTTATTGAGCCCTAACCTTAAAGGACCATACTGGCCATTTTGCATGTTTGAGCCTAATATATTTAATTTTCATACATGTTACATTACTGACAACCATTTCCCAAAGGATAAAACCATATNATATTCAAGTGATACACCCACCTTAAAAATCCATGTTTCTCCTGCTAATAGTTACGCAGCCTTATGAAGTCATGTTTAAATTTTTCCATAAACGCAGGTCTTCTTTTGGGACTATATTCATTCAAAATAAGTTCTACAGCTTCAAAAGTCTCACCAAAATGTGGAAACAGCAGGACTTTTTGATACACTGCCACCTGGTTGAAGTTCATCATTCTGACTTCTGCCACTGTTAAACTTTGGATCTCTCAGCAGCAACAGCCCCCTGCAGGGGGAGATTGTGCCTGAGCGTCATTAAAGTGAAATGCAGAGGAGGTGGAAGGAGAGAGGACTGACAATCACAGAGGGGAAGTGCAGACTGCAGAGCTCCAGGGGTTAAGAAGCAGCAAAAAAAGTAGCAGATTATTAAAAAATAATAAGGCCCACCTCTGCCTTGCTCTAATGACGAGTCCACAAACACAGTCATATTAGAGCTTTGGCGGTGGAAATACTTCAGTTGATGAGGGACCTCAGCTCATCTGCTTCGTTTTCCGTGTAGGCTAAATATATTGGAAAGAGGAGGAAATTATCTGTTCTTCAAGACTAACACTGGACATCAGGATCAAAAAACCTCCAGAGATCCAATTATCTTCAGTCCAGCAGTAAACACTGTGAAATGTGCAGTTATAATGAATCATATGCATCTAATCTCGTTTATTTACTTCAATGCACCTTAACTGACTTTATTGTAACTCTAAATGAAAATCTCTCAGTTTTCCAAAGATAGCAGATATATCAGGCTGAATCTGGAGAAACATGCATGAAATGAACACGACACAAAGGAAATTTTAGCCTCTTTGATTCTTTATTTTTCCTTTAAGTCTTACTCAAAAAAAAAAAAAAAAAAANAAAAAAAAAAAAAAAAAAAATCTTATAGTAGATGTTTTGTGTGTCATTGTAGACATATTTCCCCAAAATTCAGTCTGAAATATTGTGGAATTTCTGGAAATTTTGGGATCTTCCAGTATTAAAAGTAAAGATTTGTACAGGCTATGAAGAGAGAGAGAGGGGGAAAAAGTATTTCACTATAATGATGAATGAGTGACATCAAAATTATATGCAGTTACAAATTCCATTAAATATATTTGATCATTACCTAAATCCAATAACCTTTACTGACCGGATTTAATTTCCGCTCCAAGCCACTTTAAAGCAGTAACACCAGAAAATAAAGCCAATAAAGAAAAGTAAACACAATTAAGACACAAATGTCATAGCAGTGGGAATGAAAATGAATCTGAGGCTGCAAAATATTAACAAGACTCGTGTTTAATAAACTGGCCCTTTGCAAGAACCAATATGGTAAAAGAGAATTAATCAGAGTAATGGTTGTAAAAATCCCTTGTTACTCATTGCAATAAGAATGTTTTATAGTTATAGTGGTGGAATTCAGACATAGATGCAAATGAGCCAAAGGAAGCAGGTTTGCTTTGCTAGAAACTAAGCAGTGATTTATCAGTTATAAGTTATTAAAGAAAATGAGGCTTTGACAGCAAAAAATGAATCACAATTGAGTCTGTTGTTGGATAAAACCAAAAGCGCTGATGCCCTCTAGACGTCAAATCTGGGACCACAGGCACAAGCAGAGTGAAAAATCATTGATATCTTCATTTTTATCTCCACTTTAGGATTTCCATGTTTTCACGTGCAATATCACAGACTCTGAAAATACCTAATAGAATCTTAAGTTGTTTTTTGTTTTTGATCAGATTTAATTTCCCTTCCTTCTTTCCTTGGTTTTCTCTTGTTTCCGTGTCTTCTTTTTCTCTTCATTACATATTTTATGCATTATTTATGCATAAATTACATATTTATGCATATTATTTGCAGATTGGGACTTTTATTTGTTCATTTATCTAATTCATTATGAGATAAACTTATAAAATATTGCTCATGTTGGATATAAACCATGTAACTCAGTAACACTGTTGATTTTTTTTTTTTTTTTACATTATCTCAAGTTTTAGAGGAAATACATCAGAGAAGTTAGATTAAAGACATGAAAGCATGAAAATCCCCAAAATCTGAGTGAAAGACTTTACAAATTAATTCTCCTTTTTTGGGTGACTACATTAAAGTCAACATTATAGTGCCCTATAAATAAAGTCCATCCTTGTTATGATTTATGATTATGACTGCCATGGTATTGTTGGCAAAAACAAAGGAGGAAACTTTGTATTTTGCACCATTTGTCACAGTGATGAGATGGGAAACTCCTTCTTTGAAAGTGGGTTCCTGGCGAATCTTTGCAACGAAACAAATAGTCTCACCTACAGTTCTTGATAGAGTTTCCACCAAACATGGCGGCTCCAGAGAGAGGAGACAGGTGGGGTTTCTGTCACAGGCAGCACAGCGGAGGGCTTTTCTTGGAGAGTCGTGTGGTGAAGAGATTCTTGTGTGAGTGATGAGTCTGCCTGAGGACAAAGAGCCAATGTTCTCAGGCTCTGGGATATTGGCTCTAATGTGGTAAGGCACTCTGGAGCCAGAATCGAATCCTCGGAGCCCTTTATTGCCCATATATCGTCTTTATCAGTGGCCCTCCATGTGGTTGGGGACCATTTTCTCTGGCCTTTCATGTGAGCTAAATCACTGATCTCATCTGCTGGACTCACAAGGGGTTATAACATGTTGGAAAGTCTGAGTGGCTGGAAAACCAAAGAAGATAGAAAATATATTTAATTACAGGCTACTTCATAATATGCTTTTTGATAGTGTGATATATCATAGTATATCTGGACAGTGTCATAATCAAATCAAGAGATCACCAGATCAATACTCTCTAAAATTACAGTTAATCTCAGAAGTGATTCTACATTCACAAATTATTGCCCAAACCTTCTCTGTGACCTTGGGATCCTATGTGTGTATTCTGAAGAGAAGAGAAGTTAGCATCTCACCAAATGTAAGCTTTTTGCTCATAACAAATAATGTGTGACTTCTTTCTTGAGATCTTGTCACATAATAGGGAGAAAAAAAGTGTTTTGGGTTGTTTTTTATTTGCGAAGAAAAAAACATTAAAAACTGAACATTTCTCTTTCACAAACATAGTTTTTGAAGTAACACACTTTAGAATTGTGGAACAAGTGTTTCCAAATATTTTTCTGCAATTTACTTCATTCGATTGCAATACCAGCCGCGATCCAATTGGGGGCAGCATTGCGCTTTCGAAGGAGTTCAATCTGCAGTAGAAGAAATTTTACGGAACCCGGAAGCGTTCGCACATCGGCCGTCGCTGCTATTCATTCTACCTGCAGCGATTTTTATCTATTAATATCATCACAGCCCTTTATAACGAGTTACTGATATATTAGCCGGCAGCTAAATCAAAGGAAAGCAAACATGGCTGGTCGACTACCGGCTTGTGTTGTGGACTGTGGCACAGGGTAAGTAAAAAACAATGAATTGCTGGCTAGCTTTAGGCAGCGGCTGTCAAACTTCCAGCTAACGCCCTGCTGGCTGCTAACGTTAGCCACTTAGCCTTACATGGTCATTCATTGTCTATATTCTATCCATTAAGCCAAAGTTAGTGTGCTAAATCAGCTCTTCAATGCTTTGTTAGATTGCTTTTGTATGTTATAAAGCTTAATAGGTAATGCTTTGTCAGTGCAGTTTGCAGTGGCTAGCTACTGAAGCTAGCTTACTTCCTGGACCTGGAGCATTGTGTTACGAATAATGGAGTGACCGTGTTAACTGGAGACTTTAGTCACATTCTCTTCATTAGCTTTTCGTTAATTGTTCATTAAACAAATAATGTAAAGAAAAAGATTTTCAACTCTTATTCCCTATCTTCTTTTATAGATACACAAAGCTTGGTTATGCAGGAAACACAGAACCACAGTTCATTATACCTTCATGTAAGTAAAAGGTTCAAAACATCAGTTTATCACATCATCAGTTTATTTAGCTCAGACTTATTTCTGTAACATTAAATGAGTATCGTTCAGCATATGGCTTGATAGAATATATTTTCATATTATTCTACACATATGGTTGGATTGTGAGCTTTGACATACAACTTTGCAGACTAAAATAAGATTAGAAAGTGATTATTAAGTATGTATTCTTCTAGAATATTTGTATGCTTTGGATTGGGCTAAGTTTATGGCATTTCTAAGCCTCTGTCCAGTGACAGACGATTCAAAATCCTGACAAAATTGTTTTCATGCTAAGGTATTGCAATCAAAGAGTCAGCTAAGGTTGGAGACCAGGCCCAGCGAAGGATGATGAAGGGAGTCGATGACCTGGACTTCTACATTGGGGACGAAGCCATCGATAAGCCATCCTATGCAACAAAGGTAGACGGAAGAGCTCAACTGAAGCAGAGCATTTTGTAATTTAGTCTTTAGAAGATGATTGGTACTCATGCTGTTTTCTTTCCTTTTACCCAGTGGCCCATTCGTCATGGGATAATAGAAGACTGGGACTTGATGGAGAGGTTTATGGAGCAGATCATCTTCAAGTATCTGCGGGCAGAACCTGAAGACCATTACTTCCTCTTGGTAAGATCAGAAACATGTATATTAAAAAGTTTCAATCTCACATACACATCAATATGGAGAGCAACGTCTGCTTCAAAGGGGATGATAATGTTGAGATAATTTAGTTTGACATCAAATTAATTGAGTTTTCAATGTCTCTTTTTCAGACAGAACCTCCTCTCAACACTCCAGAAAACAGAGAGTACACAGCAGAAATCATGTTTGAGTCCTTTAACGTCCCAGGTCTTTACATTGCTGTCCAGGTAAGTTCCCGAGCCAAACATTAACCTCTGGACCCCAAGCGCTGTCTGGGTGGTTTTTGCTCCTGTCACATTTTTACTCACTGTGGCTCATTTTTCACTGTACCTGCATTCCTGCACCTCTGTGGAAGCAGCACAATCATGGCTATATGTAGGAAGAACTCAAAAATGTCTTTTGTGCAGTATNTCTGTGGAAGCAGCACAATCATGGCTATATGTAGGAAGAACTCAAAAATGTCTTTTGTGCAGTATAATACAGTTATACTGCACAAAAGACATTATAATTACAGTTATAATGTCATAAACCATAAAAAAAGAAAAAAACAAGTTGAATTTCTTTGATAATTTATTTTAAAAAATCGAAAAAAGATGTAATCTATATATACAACATTTTTCCAAGTGCCCACAAGTGTTACCAAAACTGAAAAACAAAAAAAAAAAAAAAAANAAAAAAAAAAAAAAAAAAAAGGGACTATACGTACTGAACTATTTACATTTTTACAACCTATAATCTCTATAAACAATAGGCCCAGTGTGCCTGTGCAGTCTGCATTCAGCCAGTGACTCGCTGAATTGTTGTCACATGACTGTTAAAGAGACCAGAGGCGCTCCAGGCTTGCTAGTTGTGGCGAANCGCTGAATTGTTGTCACATGACTGTTAAAGAGACCAGAGGCGCTCCAGGCTTGCTAGTTGTGGCGAAAAATGCAGAATTTGTTGCTTTTTACAGCATTTAGATTGTACAAAGCGTTTCTTTTTTAGCAAATTTTTAAATGAGACATTTATAATAAAGTGATTTTGAGGAAATATCGCTATTTTAAGCTTAGATTTGGTTACATTTCCTTACGGAAGTGTTAGGCATACATGATTAGTTTAAGGACCGTCAGAAATTTGAAAACCCAACGATAATTTTGATTTTTAAAGTTTCTATCTATGACAGATGGTGTAATTTTGGTGATTGTTTAAAGAAAACATGCCTTTCAAACCCGCCAGCGGGTATTAGCAAGAAGTGACACCTTGAAAATGGTTGAAATGATCAATCAAAAAAATAGGCTGTCTTGGCGCTGGCTGCCTCCTGGACATCCAGACAGGTTGGGGAACGGACGCTGACAGGAACTGTGATCGACAGCGGAGACGGAGTCACACACGTCATCCCAGTGGTAAATATGACTTTATAAAATTACAGACAGACCAATCAAGCTAATGGATTTTATTTGTTGTAGATGTGCAGATAACTGTGTTTATTAAAGCAGTGCTTGTGCGTTTGGTTTCCAGGCTGAAGGTTATGTCATCGGTAGCTGCATAAAGCACATTCCCATTGCTGGCCGAGATATCACGTACTTTACCCAGCAGCTGCTGAGGGAAAGAGAGGTGGGAATCCCGCCCGAACAGTCCCTGGAGACCGCCAAAGCTGTCAAGGTGAGTCTCAGAAATCCTGTAATGTGATGCAAAAAGTACGTAGAAGAGCTCTGACTCACTGCTCATTCATGTTTTATTCTCCCAAGTTTAAATTTGTCACTTCCTGTGGTTGGAGGAATATCTGTACTAGACACACAACTGTTGCTGATTTACAGATAATGTTAGTTTTGGAGCCGTTGCTTTGTAAAGCACATTATAAATCTGTCAAACTGGGCTTGTATTTGGATCAGTTTTGGGTTTATGTTCCTTGTTATGATACTGACTTTGTTGATACTCATCATGTATTTCTCAGTCTGGCCACTAGAGGTCACTGCAGCACCTAGAATATGGTTATTTACTATTCCTCTTTTGTAATTACGTGTGTGGTTAATTTTACAACATTTCTAAAAGTATTTTCTATTAAATTAAATATTGTAATCCATCAGGAACGGTTTAGCTACGTTTGCCCTGACCTGGTTAAAGAGTTTAACAAATACGACACAGACGGCTCCAAGTGGATCAAACAGTACACGGGCGTCAACGCCATCACCAAGAAGGGGTTCACCATCGATGTTGGCTACGAGCGCTTCCTGGGGCCCGAAATCTTCTTCCATCCTGAGGTGCAATAGATTGTTTTTTTTTTTTGACAAATATTCTATGATTTGTCACCTTTTTAAGACTTGTATAGAAAAACTTTTAATGTAATATTTTCTCCAGTTTGCCAACCCAGACTTCACCCAGCCTATTTCAGAGGTGGTGGATGAAGTCATTCAGAACTGTCCGATCGATGTCCGGCGTCCACTGTACAAGGTTAGAAAACACACACTACAGTTAGTAAAGCCTCCTCAACATGTGCAAAGATTATTTGTCTTTCTGTTTAACGTCCACCCTTCCTCATTCCACACAGAACGTTGTGCTTTCTGGAGGCTCCACCATGTTCAGAGACTTTGGCAGACGCCTGCAGAGAGACCTGAAGAGGACCGTGGACGCACGACTGAAAACCAGCGAAGAGCTCAGTGGAGGCAAGCTGAAGGTGAGGGGGAGGAGTCATTATTAGGCCTCACAGCATGCAGAGGCGAGGTCGGGATGCTAATACATTATCTACATCGGCTTTTTTTGCAGCCCAAGCCCATTGATGTGCAGGTGATCACTCATCACATGCAGAGATACGCCGTGTGGTTTGGAGGATCGATGCTGGCTTCTACTGTGAGTACCGAGTCAGTTTTAGCTTTCTGCCGTCACGTTTGACATCGAGATTGAAACCAATCAGGTGTTTTGTTTCGACAGCCTGAATTTTACCAGGTGTGCCACACCAAGAAAGACTATGAGGAGATCGGGCCGAGCATCTGCCGCCACAATCCCGTATTCGGAGTTATGTCTTAGGCAGCAAAGGAGCACGTTCAAAAGGAGGAAGCACCGCGAGACCTCACGCTGCGGATGTCCCATGAGCCTTTGCCACGGATGCTCCGACAGACCTGCTTATTCGGATAGAGCGCCAGCGGACCAAATGAGCTGCCGAAAAAAGTGGCAACATCCTCACAAATTGGAGGAATGAGGTGACCAAAGGATCCTCAAATAAAATGTTTACTGCAAGTAGGTTAATAATAGCTGATGAAATCTTTCATTTCTGCGTGCCTCGTACATGTACTTCTACTATTCTCACAGGGTTGTAATATGTAATTAATCAACATGAGAACTGTATAAATGCACTTCTCTGTGTATATGGGTCAGGTTCTTGCTATATGTTCAATGCTCTGATGAATCTGTACTGAGGGGTCCTTTCCAAAAGCGGGATTACAGGCGTATATCTGGAATTAAACACCGTGTTGATCATACAGACATCAAATGGGTGTCTGCATACATGATATTCATTATAAAACAGAAATCAGCCCTTCCTGATCATTCCTTTTTTAAGTATTCTTTTTTAATGTTCCTCAGCATTCATCAATTGTAAATTAGTTGAAGTAATTTTTCCCAGGTTTCACTGTGACGGGATGTTTCAGCATGTCTGCATTTTTCCTTTGTTACTGTGGCTTAATTGTGTCATGTTTTCCTTTTCTCTTTATTTGTATTACTCATCTCTGGAAAAATGTCATTAATATATGAACGTGCAGTTTGAATGACTTTTGTTGACCATCACTGTTGCCTGGATCTCAGTTATACTGGATGGCCTTGTACTGTACCAAATCTGGATTTCAATACTGGCATTCCAATAAATGCCAAGGAGATATTTCTACACTTGTGATGTCCATTTTTTTTATGTACTTAAACTTTCATTTATTCTGCTGCATTTGTCGTACCTTTGGAACTGGGAAGCTGCAACTTGGAATTACATCATTTACGTTCATAAAAACTTTTGTTCTGTTTGCTCTGGTAGACCAAAAAAAAAAAAAAAANAAAAAAAAAAAAAAAAGTTACGTCTGAACATTTATGATATATTTGCCTTTTTAAAACAGCTCTTGCGCTGCCGGTGTTCTACGTTCTGCACGCTGTCTGATGGAAAGAAAATGTTCAATTACAAATGTTTTCTCTGATTTTTCCCAGTTGGAGGTTTGAAATTCTAAATTTAAAGGACCATACTGATGATTTAGCATGTTGAAAGATGAAGATTTAGAATAACAGGAAAACTAAAATATGGCTTTATGTTTTGGAAATTGGTTGTCAGTAAGGGAAGATGTATGCAGGCTTAAATTTAAAATCACCAGTGTATCGCCACTTCAGATAGGCTCATCAAATATACAGATATGCAGAGTGGAAACTTACTAAATTCAATTCAAATTCAAGCTAAAACTCTGCAAACCTAAAAAAGCGTAAAGAATCAGAGTTTGAGGATAAAAACCTGGAGTAACTGATAATCGATGAATAAGCATAAAGTATGCCCATCTACAACTCAAAATATAACGTGCTGATGTGTGTGTGCACGAGAAAGAGAGGGAGCAGAGTGTGTTGTGCACAAAAGAATGAGGACAGTTGCACTGTCTGATGAGATCGAACAATAAAACGTGAAATTAACTTCATTTCCACACTGTTACAGGAGCTACTGTCAAAAAAAAAAACAAAGTAAAGTGATAAATTTACTGCTTTAAATGGTCAGAGGTCACAAAGCTTTGATCACAAAGAAAAAGCTACATTTAAATTTAGTTCTATAAGATTTTGATCATCAAAGATGAAATGGAGCTTTTTGGTTACCTTTGGCCCAACAAATAATTTCATATCGTTTTTGTGGCATTAAAACAGAAGCTTTGGGGTTAATTGAGGCAGATTTGATCCTGCTGGATGCTCTCTGCTCTTGTTAGGCGTTATTCCCTTCAGCTGAGCTCGGCTTTTGAAGAACTTTAGTTTGTTTGAGCTCATGTTTGGTTGTTTGTGTGAGGAGGAGACGCCATCAATCTTCCTCCTCATCTTCTCACATTTACTTGGTTTAAATAAACTTTAACATGAATGTGGTTGCATTTTAGTGTTTTTGGGTCAGTTTCAGTTAGGATTGTGCTTTGAGGCAGCAAAGTTGAATCTTTCAGATCTGTCCTGTCACAGCTTCATCCTTCATGATTGTCTCTGCTCATGAATCTAATCTGACAGAACAAGAACATTTTCATTTATAAGCAAGCAGAATTCACAATGCAGAGGGGGACTAAGTCATAAATAAGTCTCAATTCTTGACATTCAAAGCTTCAAACCAAGTGTCAAGTTGAGACAATCAAGTCAAATGTCAAAACTTATAAGTCCAAGTCAGCAAAATTGTGACTCAAGTCCAACTCGAGTCACACCACTGGCAAAGATACAGCAAAAATATGCCCTGGTAGACTGATTTAAGGCAAATTTAGCATTTATTATAAGAAAAACAGATGCCATTGCAGACTCGATGCTCAAAAAGTCCATCAGTTTTTAAGGTTGGACGCCCAGGGAGTGGACTTGTTGCTCAGTTCATGCTGGGATAGACTCCAGCCCTCCGACAATTGAAACATTTAAACTGAAGTTGAGAGATTTTTTTTTTTTATTTATTTTTTTTTTATATAATCTACTTAAGATCCCAATACAATTAATTCCCAAATACTCTTCCTCATTTTATTATAGCTGATAAATGAAATGTGATTTTGGTGTGTGTGTTGAAGGATTGATGTGATTAAGCGTGACTGTGACTGGAAACTGTGGGTCAGAGGGATGGAGATGATAATAAATTAGACTGTCATAATCTATTTTCTGACAGGAGGGCCTGGATGCTAAACACATACCAGCCACTAGAGGGCAGCGTTGTCTCAGTGTGTGTGGAAAATATGTTGCATAGGAGTGTTTTTCTAACCCCAATAAATCACATTATCCCAGCCTTACAATCATGTCCGACAACATCGCAGCAAACTGCAAAATTGCAGATCAGCACTGCAGAGGATTGAAATTTGTAAGTGATAATTAATTTGACGAAAGAAAAGAAACTGATTTTGTTTTTTTGTTCACTTCATATTGGAGGAGGGGAAATGGTGGAAACCCACAGTCACACCTTGATAATTGGAAAAGGCAAACAGAAGTGAGACCTTGAGATGATACAGTGACAAAAAGAGGTGGAGGGAGGGAGGAAGAGGAGTTGACACTGTTCATCAGTGACTCTTTCAGTGTTCTTTCATGTCTAACGCTCCTCCGCTCCTCCATCCCTACTCCTCTTCATCTCAGCTGTGAACTAGGTGAGTATAATTACACCTGAGCGTGTCACATTCGCTTTCCTGGCCTTCGCTGTGTTTAAACATCTCTGTCACCTCCTCTTCCTCATCACGCCACCGCCATCAGCCCCACAGCCCTGAGGTTTAAAGGTTGATCTTTATTTTTTAATGAATACGCAGAGACCCACTCATATCTCTTGGTTTCAATCGTTTTCTTTAAGCAGGATCATGGCAGGTTCATTACTGGACGTGAACACACACACACACANCACACACACACACACACACACACACACACACACACACACACACACATATGCTGGGCCTTTGTCCTTTGTAGATAGAAACATCCAGAGCAATTACAGACATCAGAAAAAGCAAATTTAACACACTCCTGCTCCTCTATATTTGATTTTTAGTTTTTCCAATTTAACCAAATTCTGTATTTACTGAATGTTGCAGTACTTTTTAATATAAAAACACAATTACTGAGTAATTGGTGGAAATCTGGAGGTGTTTGCTGACACATTGTTGGCTAGTGGTTATACTTGTCATCTAGTCCTTTAAACCCCCAGAATGTTGCCATAATGAACATTTAAGCCAAATCAGGCTAGCATATGCACATATTTTAACAATTCATGCAGTTATAAGATCTAATAATCACACATAAGGAAGAAAGATTTATGATTAACCATTAAAATCTGGAAACATCGGTTTCTGTGATCCCACACCCCCCCCCTCCCCGCTTTCCATCATGGTACACTCTGCTCTACCTCCACATTACCTAAAGGCCAACCCAGGAGGCGCAATTATTCAGGCCTTCGCTCAGCCAAGCAGAAGAAATTAGCCTTTTCTCTCGAACCAAGACCTTCTAACCTACACCAGGACCTCGGGCTGCCTCTCTGACTAGTATGACCCCCTGTGACTTCCTTCTCTCCCGACCTCGTGTTTTCCATACATATGAGCCCGAGCTGGCCGGAGCCACGGTTGACTGCCATATGGCTCCTTGCCCAGGCTGGCAAAGTGGGGTTGGGAGCTGCAGGCAATAAAATCTAACACCCCCACACCTTCGCCATCACCCCCACCNGGGGTTGGGAGCTGCAGGCAATAAAATCTAACACCCCCACACCTTCGCCATCACCCCCACCCCCGGGAAGATGCTGGTGTCCTCAGGCTGATGATGTGCTTTACAACAGTTGCTTAATAAGTCTGGCATGGTGGGCAGCTGGCTTTCAAAACACACACACAAAAAATGGAAATTTAATTCAAGAATAAGACTGGAAGTTGTGTAACCTGTAATCTTGATGTCAGGTCAGTATCAAAATGAGCTTAATGGAAGGAAAAAGGGAGGTAAAATGTTCCTTCCTCTTTTCCTTTCTTCATTAAAAAAATTCAATGTCATCAGTGCTTCCATTTCCTTCTCCCCTGCTGTCAGATCCTCCTCTCTCACCTTTCCTCCTCCTCCTGTCTGTCTTCACCTCATTCCAGCTTCCATTTCATCTCTTCAGGCCAGTCAGCGGTGATAATGAGGTCCAGCACCCTGTCCTGTGCTCTCTCTCTCTTTCTCTCTCTCCTCTGCTGAAACTTATTAGCCCTTTCTTCATCCAACGGTTCAACTTAAGCTAGTGTCCAAATCAGAAGACTGAATTTTTATTTTCTCAAATGCATCCCATATAGCTTCAGATTGCTAACGTTATGGTAGAAAAAGCCTAGAAGCGACATGTAGAGTTCACTAGCAGTATGTTGGCCAAAATCATTCCAGCCGGTGACGAGACAAAAATGAACCAGATCTTCTTTTAACACAGCCAATTATCCATTTTGAAAGCTATCATCTGTTCAGTCCAAAAGCTGATACCTCCCATACTGCTGCATGAATGTGGAATATGAACTTAAAGTCCTATATTACAGTCCTATTTTATGATTTTGCCTGGAAAATGGGCGCAGTCTTGCCAATTGTAGTTTTTGGGTAAATCAGCTCATCTAGAAGTAGCTGCTTCTGAGTGGATTGCCTCCAATCTCAACCCAGCAAGTCAAAGACTATCCTCCTCTTTTTAAAGGAATTTGGGGTTCCCTAACCAGCCTTGCTTATAGGAAGAACTGTCTAAAACTCCCTAAAAACCTTAGAATTTAAGGGACAAAAGGAAGAACCCTCAAATAATGTGGTTTAAGGCTAAATAAGGTGGGTGAACCGGTGCAACAGGAGCAAACAGGGTGTCATATGGGTGCTTTATTGTCTTGTCTTGGCTGATGGATGGGTGAATATCCTCTTCGTTCTCTCTTCTGGAGCTCCTCAGAAAGGAATTTCACAGTAGGAGAAATCGATAATCTCTCCATCTCTCCCTCTCCTTCCTCCTTTATGACAGGCCTCTTACCTTGTGACTACAGATACCTGAGAGCAGATGACCTTATCGTCACGAGGGCCAAATGAGGCACAGAGGGGAGATGATGGCTTTCTTTATCAGGACCTCCTTCCATCTCTCCTCCAGGCTGCTTTTTCTTCAGGTCAGCCTGTGTACATTTGGAAGAGCAAACTGATTCTGTCCAGTGCGCAAATCCTTACCTGGGCCTCACCACTCCAAAAGGGCTTACCTTTGTTTCTATCCCCATCATTCCCGTGTATTCCTTCCTCTTCCTCACCCTCTTCCTGAAGAAAATGATCAACGCTGTGTACTGGAGGAGAGAGTGAGAGATGGCGAGAAAAATTAAATCCAAGCTTCTTTCATCCGTGAACGCTTTCATCTCTTTTTTTTTCAAACAGAGGGAATTATCAGTGGTGCAACCGACACAGGCTTTTGACGAGGGCGATGGCGCGGAGTGGAGGGTGGGGGTGAATAAGGGAGGAGTGGGAGATGAAGAGGAAGTGAGGAGCTGGTTGGGAAGTTACTGTACAGTAGGTAGATGCAGATTGGAGTAGGAATCCACTTCATGGCCTCTTCCTGAGTTTGTTGGGGTTCTGGGTTTATCTACCAAAGACCAGAGGTGCTTCTCTTTGTCTCGTCTCACCATTTCGTACCTTAAGAGTATTTGATATTGAATTACCGCTTGAGTTTTGCAGAGTAAGACTCAAAACAACCCAATAAAGAGGCAGGCCGACAGACTTATTGGTGCAAAAGGAACAGCACTAATCCACCCTTCCAAAAATGTAACCAAAACTGAATAGATAGATGCTTTTTCTGCCTTCCATAATACTTGGCATGACATCTAATCTGCACTGTTCTGAGTGTTTTTTCATTAAATTTGTGTCAGGACTAATTTTGAGGGGAATGAATACAGATGTCAGGATGCCATCGAATCCCATCGTGGGGCCTTTAATGAGATAACAGGCTTTAGTCAAAGAATTAACGCTTTTTGGGGGGGGGGGGGNAGAGAGAGAGAGAGAGAGAGAGAGAGAGAGAGAGAGAAAGAAAGAGGGAGAGAGAGACCAGAGTCATATCAGACCTGTACCGCCAAATCGCAAATCTATTTCCAACGCTGGTATTAATTATCAAACTAAAGCTGCTGTTGCATATTGATTCATCAGGGTGTGCACTTGTATTATCTCCTATTAAGCGGGCAAAAAAGGAGAGATTATACGAAGCCTTTGGGGGCGTTTTATGGATCCTGTGAAACTGTTAAAGCATGTCAAGGACTCCAGAGCAACAAGACAAGCTCTCTGTGTCTATGTGTGTGTGTTGTCGTTGCCTCTTATTTGGGCTTGAATGCATTCTTAAGCTTTAAATTTGATTATTTTTGGAGAAGATTTTTCAATTACCCCCTAGAATTACATCCTGGAATAACTGTCTGTGTGTAGAAATAAATGCATGTATATTTGAGGCACAAGTGGAGCATATTGTAGGTTTTTAAGGGCAACTGCAATTTCAGTAACAATGAATTCAGTTTTTGGTCTTAAATTTCAAAACATGGATCCCTGTGGATGAACACCAGGACCAGATTCACCCACCAGAGGGCCTCATTGCAAAAATTTGGCCCCTATTGCCTTCTCATGCAGCAATGCAGTTCTCCAGGAAACTGGAGATCTCGTGGGCCCAGGTTTCAGGGGTTCAAGGTTTTAGCTGATTGCCTTTTGCGATCAAAAGCGAGCCATGTGCTATTTCTGTGAAACATGATCGCCAGTTTCTTCTTAGAGGTCTTCACAGGTCCACTTGGTTCCTAGGAACTGAGATGTGACACAGGACCTATCCATTCTATTCAGATTAGGTCCAAAATTCTGGACCCACGAAGACTTCTACTTCTTTTCGCTTGTTGTCTTGTAGCATCCCAGATCCTATATATATAAAATCCTTCTAGCATATTCTAGGTCTGCTCCGTTGTCTCCTCCCAGTTGGATGTTCCTGGAATACAAAGCTAATTCAATAAAAGTTTCCCATAATGAGCGAATAGCTGGTTGAATTAGTTGATAATTAGTCTGTTGTTTCTTGTAGAAAAGAGCAACAAAGACCAGAAGGAGAGCAGTGGGAGGGTTCATCTCAGTCCACGTCTTCTGAGTCACGCTTCATGAACAATAGCTGGCCTTAAAATCAGATGGTGGGCAGCTGACCAGGACGTATATGGTAGAAACCTCTACAGTCGACATTTATTTCTAAAGCCAAACTGAGGTGTCAAAAAAACTCTGATGAACAGCTCATCCACTGCTGTCCAGTGAAATGATGATGCTGACCAACATGTTCCCAGAGGAGTGAGGGATTTGATTTGCACCTCACATCAAATGAGGATTATTGGAAATAGAATCGGACATATGCCCGGCATGCCAAATCCCTGCTTCAGATGATCAACAGGGAAGGTATATTACACAGTCGGTGTGACCGGTGTGGGTGTTAGCCAAAGTGTTGACACACACACACATACTCATACACCCTCACAAATAATGAGGCCTCCAGTGGTGTGACACCCATTTCACACATGGATGGCATCTGTGATTGGGGAACATATGTTTGTATTGATGTATAATTATGAGCATTGAGTTCCTTGGCTTTCTCTAAGTTGATGGAAATGACTCCGCTGTGTGTGTATGATTGTGTTTGATAGAGAGAATAAAAGACAAAGAGACCAAAGGAGAGAAAGTGAGAGATGGAGAAAGAGCATCAACACCCTTCTGACTGCATTCTTTCACTTTCTTAATTATACAGTGAGAACACAAATCGCTGTCTGTCCGGAACCTGAGGCATGCATTGTCACAAATTGCTGCGAGATATCATCTTCATCGATATCACCTCCGCACTTTCCGTCGTCTACTGTTCAGGTGTTACACAGGTATTGAAGCTCAACGGTAGAAATATGATGATTATGCAAGAGGTGCGAAGATTGGCATTCGGCGAGGCATCGTGTTTTGCGTGGATGTCCTTCTTTTGTGAGGAGGAGAAACAGAAACGAAGAGCATGGCAGATTAGCAAATTTAAGGACAAAGTAGGATGGAAATGGAAGGAGAGAGATTGGAAAAGGGGGAAAGGGAGGGGAGAGAGATGAAGGGGGGAGGAGAGAGGAAAGGGTTGNAGGGGGGGCGTCGAGGAGGATGAAATGAGACCAAATTTTCTTTGGCAATCTCCATGTTCCTGCTGCAGGTGCTGGGGCCATTTCACTAAAGCAGGGCCAGACGCGAATGTCATTAGTTCCTGAGCCCCAGGTGAATTTGCCACAGTTCCACATGATTAACCCAGATAATTGTGTGTTGATAGCGAGCATGGTCGATGGAATACAATTTTCGGGCCCAGATTCCTAAACAAACAGCTCAGCAGCCGCAGTGGCAAGCTGAAGACGGCGGCAGTGGCGGCGGTGGCAGCAACACTTGTGATGCTGCCTGCGTTCTCTTACCACGGTTTAGAGAGAGAGAGAGAGAGAGAAGCTTCTAGAAGAGGTGGGAAAAAAAGCCAGGTCAGCCATGGGTGACACTAACAGGAAGTGAGCGAGCAGTGCATCATTTCATTCAGTCTGGAGTTTCATGCGTCAGATGCACGGCTACACGTGTGTGTTTCTTTAGGGAAAGCGTGTTTCTACGTGTACACTGTAAAAAGTGACAAGTTGATCTTACTTAAAAAAAAAATCTAGGAAACAAATATGCCTTGAAAACGCTAAGTAGATATAAATATTAGCCTTAAGTTATGTTTACTTTGTCTACTTGAACTTAAGACTAATAATTATATTTACTTAGCTTTTTCAAAGCAATGATTTCTTAGATTTTTTAAAATAAGATCAACTTGTCACATTTTACAGTGTACCACATGTAAAGTAATTCCACAAAATATAGAAAGAATTAAACAAATACAAATAAAATTTTCTGACTGAGCATGAAACCACAGTATGACAATATATTATCCAGTTTATGTGGGTTATAGCATGCTATGGAATTAATCAGGAGGGTGTGAGAATTAGCTGAAGGTGACAGACTAACTTGTGCTGAGTAAACACACATACAAATACACACATCTGAAAGGTGAGGAAATCATATTGTGGCGTGAACATTTTATTCTATTGATATATCCTGATAAACCATACATGTTGTAGCATATATTAAGTATTATTAGGAAACCAAATCAGCAGTCTTGACTCCCTTGATAATCTCTCTCTCTCTCACACACACACACCAGCTGAGATCTTTACTGTCTGCATATGCTGTAGGTAAGGTTAGATGGATGGTGCGTCCCTGCCTTCCTGAACAGTAATGCAATTTCCCATAGTGCCTTGGGGTTGATGGGACATGCAGAGGAATATTTCTTTTGGTCAGATTAGTGTCCCTGTATGTTCTCATACACACACATACACACGCACACACACACAAACTCTACGCTTAGATACATGCATAGTGTCTCTTTTGCACAGTTATTGCAGAAATTTACTTTCTTATTAATAGACTGCAAATCTGTAGTGTTTATGAGCTAAATACCAAGTAAAGGTCGTTTGAACAGCAGATGTTTATTAAGAGGTGAAATATTAGGTGAATTATCATTAAAACAAATGAGCATGAAGTAAAATGACTGGATATTTGTGGTTTCTGTGAGGAATGCAGGAATAACTGGACATTTTTTGAAAATTGATACTGGCCGATACCGATTTCAATATTTTAAAGGAATCCAAAAGCAACATATCGCCCAATATGAATGTTTTACACAAACACAAAGTTGGCAGGGATCCCTTAAATGTGGCTATGTGGCTAGTCGTAACAAAGCCATGCACTGACAGCTAATTTTAAAGATGATCAATAATAAAGATCAATTTTAAACAGCTAATTTCAGCTTAAATTAAATTAATTTAACTCATAACGAGTAAAAATGCAAATGAATCAAACATATATTTAAAAAATCAGCTTATAAAGTACTTTCTATGCTACATTTCTTTTTTGCATATTTTCCAACATTTATGCTGATACCAGTATATGTATGATAGTCAAAATGGATCAATAATATTAATATAAGTCACTGTTTAAGGTCTTTGGTGCAAAATACAAGAATCTGTTGTTGTGTGAGACATGCACCTAAAAATCCTGGTATCTCCGATTTTGGTTTCAAGAATCCTGTTCTGCAGCCTGAAGAGAATTGGTAAAATAAAAGAGGAGGATGAGGAGGAAGAAACATGAGGGTTTGTTCCCACAAGCAGAGAGATAAAAGAAACGAAGGAACCAGGTATAGGAGGAGAGAGAGAGAGGAAGAGGAAGGAGCAATGGAGAGAAAGTCAGAGAGAGGAGAAAGAAAAGCAGAGACAGCCAATCTCCCTGTGCATTCTGGGAGTTGAACCTGACAGGAGAAATTAGCGGTGTGTGCATTAAGTGAAAGGGATAGTCCCTCACTGAGAGAGAGAGAGAGAGAGAGAGAGAGAAAGAGAGAGAGAGAGAGAGAGAGAGCACCTCTGCTAGCTGGATCCCAGTCTGATCCCTCCTGTACTCGTGTGATTCCGTGTTCCAGGTTTATTTATGAAGAGGATAAGCTCTTCCTCTGCATGCAGACCTCGGAGGCAGAGGGTCGTTTCGCTCTGACGCTGAGTCGGCGTGGAGTGGAGGGTCGTGAAGCGTTCTGCAGCCATGACGCTGGCTGAAGGCCCAGACGAGGCCTGGTCTGTGCTGAATGTTAGATCACATGATTATTAGATAGACTGATAGTCTACTGTAGTAATCTAGTTACAGAGGTGGAAAGTAAGTACATTAACTCAAGTGCTGTACTTCAACACAGATTTGAGGTACTTTTACTTGAGTATTTCCATTTTGCGTTACTTTCTACTTATCTGCCATGACATGTCAGATGAAATATTATACTTTTTACTCTACTACATTTAATTTGGAGGTTTTTAATCCTTTTATTTTTCTGAACAGAGTACTTGCATACAGAGAGCTTTGTGCTTTTAGACTGAAATCAGCTGGATTTAGATGAGAAGCAGTTGGATGCCTGAGGCTGCCAGCTGTTCTGTCCTTCACAAAAAAGCCAAAAAATGTCAGATTTTGAGAATAAAACACTTCCTTTACATGTTCATCCCACTTATTCTGTATTTCTGAATGATATCAAAGTCAAACGACATGAGATCAGCCCTCCTACACGTTTCATAAGCAGCACTCCTCCAAATGTGTTTATTCTGTACATTAGTAACATAAAGCCTCTGCATAAATTATGACTATGAAAAATAGATTCATTGCTGAACAAATCTAATCTATTGAAACTGAAAGAGCATGTCAGTTGCATAAATATGTTTACCCACATTGTTTTTCTAAAAGTAATGACATCAAAAACAGCCACAATGATGTACTCCGTCTGCCCATGTCTTCTACCAGTGACATGAAAACCAGCTCCGTGCTTTGTGAATACGATCATCTTCCCTCCCGATTGAAACCATTATTCTGTGGAAATTATGCTGAAATATCAAATGAAAAACATTTACAGTTTCTTCCCCTCAACTTCAAATACATATTCATGTGTCGAACGCCTCTCTGGTAGATAAAAGCAATATTCAGTTTCTAGGAAAGCAACCATGCTCGACACCCGCGAGCTAGCTCCACTCGTCTGAAATGACGAGTGAGTAAAATAAGGTTTTTCTTAATGAAATGTGACGAAACTGAAGTAGCTCAAAGTTCCACCATTCCAATAAATAAGTAGTAGCAGTAAAACTCAAGCAAAAGCAGAAGGGAAGAAGGGAATCACATTACTCGCAACCATTACTGCGAGCGTTGGATCGGGAGTCAAAACTGAAGGTGAAAGGGGTTTGTGATCGATTTTCCTGAATAACACACTTGTTGTTGATGTTTTAGTTTTTTAAAGGACTGCAAAAGTTGCTTACGCTGAGTGTTGGATTAAGCTGCTTTGATGATTTATGACTTCAGTAATTTGAGGTATCTGTTACTGCTGGTGTAGCAGGCCAAACTATACCTGGGTATAGTATGGTCTAGGCCAAAATATACCCCGGGGTTTAAAATAGCCCAGGTTGGTATATTTTGACCTAGACCAGACTATATCCCACTAGTCCAGATTATACCCCCTTGTTTTTTTTTTCCTAAATTAGTCTGTATTTCAATGTCCAGAATTTCTTTCAATCATAATAAAAAAAAAACAACATGTCACTGCAACATAGACTTTTTTTTTTTTTTTTTTTNCTTTTTTTTTTTTTTTTTTGATAAATTATAAGGTTGTGTCATCAGGGTTAGGGTTAGTGTGTAAAAGTCTGTGAAATAAAACCAAAACTTATGTATCCTTGAATATTGTGTGTCTGAGTATGGGGTATAATCTGGCCTTGGAGGGTATGAAATAGCCTAGCCTAAGTAACACCCCGGGGTATAAACTGGATGCCCAGAATATACTTGAGGTGTAAAACAGGCTAGCCCACTTTAACCCCGGGGATAGTCTGGGCAGGGGGATATCTTGGGCTGTTACACTGGTATGGTCGTGTTCCTCGTAACCCTAAACCTAATACAAGAGAAACCACTGAGAATATCAGAGCTCAACATGTCTTTGTTGCAGTTTTTACTTCATCTAATCATGTGACAAAGTGTTGGCCGTTGAACTAAGAAAGTTCTAGACTTAGCAGGCCTGTTAGCGAGTCTCCTCCCTTCAGACGAAGAGGAGATGATATTATTAAGAACTTCTCAGCAGCACGAACACTGCTCACAGGTACAGCGGTAATGTGACATGTACACCACACTTTGGTGTCAGCAGGAACAGTTCCAGTCAGGTGAATCATTGTTCAGTCATACAAAGTGAGCAGTGTGCTAATGATACAGCCCTGACATTTACCACATAATAAGGTGTTTAATCCTGCTCTCCTTCGCAGGCCATTTGCAGGTGGAGTCAACCTAAGACCTTTAAGTTTTAAAACATGGCAAAGGCGAAGGCTGTGAATCCTTCCTCTCCCTCTTCACAGCCATCCCCCTCTCTCACCTCTCAACCTGTTTGTTCTCTTATCTCTCCCTGTCCTGAACAAATCGATGAGGCGCTCGTTAGCCCAGGGATGTTCGTCGGCGAGTGCTTGCTCGGAGAAGAGATTGGCCTAGAATGGGGGGAAAAGGGGGGAAATCAGCAAATGTAGGCTTAAACACTTAATGCAGAAGAGCAGCCCTGCATGTGCAAATATGTCCAGGAATTATTCATCTGAAACTGAGATCTCCTCATCTCGACAAGGATGCCCTTGGTGCCTCACAAGCATCAAATATCAAATGAGACTGGTTGCTTGTTTTGGGGGAGGTAGGAGGATGAGAACCAATTTCTCTTAGTGTCACCGCTAAAAATCCACCTGACTGAAATTGCTGGCCATTATGATATGAGAAGTAGAGTGCTGGAGAGATGGGTAGAGACGGGAAGAAAGAAAGAGTGGTTGCACAATTGTTGAGGTGCTCCTTTCTTTTCATTTTCTGATGAAAGCTAATTACACGGCGTGGCGAGAAGGCACGGCGGCGTGTACAACGCTGGAAAGGGGGAGCCGAGGTGGTTAATTGGGGTATGTGATTACACAGGGCTGCAGTTAGAGGGAATTAGGCAACAACACACTCGGCAGCACAGCTCATCATGAGAAGAGTGAAAGGAGCAGGCAATAATGCTGATGTTGCCGTATTTGTGGCACACACACACACAGCAGACACTCTGTGAGGCCTATGGTTTGTGGATGAGTCAGAGTGGGGTACCATGATTTTAGATTAAGACTTTTGATCAAGATTTCTTTTTTTTTCTGGCAGCCATCTGTGGCAATCAAAAAGCATGTGGTGCTCTTTCTCTTCAGCTTTGTCTGGTGACTATTACTATATCACGTCTCTTGAAACCAATCCTGGACAGAAGACTTTTTGTCCAACCATGAACCAGTTGTGGTGAATCAACCATAGCCATAAAACAAAAAATATATGAAATGCTTTGAATCATAACTTTAAGAGCAACCGTAAGCCTACATTATGAACGACTCCATCGAAACTGTAAAGAGTGATTTACAAACACATTCTGACGCCAACGCTGCATAATCTGCATTCAGCCAGAGAATTAAAGAAATAATTTCCTTCATCAAAGCTCCAGTTTTGCATATTGTAACACACTGTCTTCTGATTGTACTGCTTTGTGTTAGGATGCAAGGAAAGGACCATTTGCAGGATCATTTTCCACTCTAAAGCAAACTAAACGGACTAGCTTTGCAAATTGCTATAATTCCATAGTTCCTTTGTAACACTGCGTCACTGCGTATCGCTCCCATTGGACCACACTTCATAACCTTGTATCTCCCCATATTATTACAGATAAAAGCATCAACCAAATGTCATATGGTTTGAATGCTATTTCTCTGGGAACTGTCAGGATCCTGTTCAAAGCAAACTGTCATGAATTATAGCTTCTGAACTTGTTGCAAGCTTTGAAGATGATGGATTGACACTGAATTTATTCATTCTTTACGTTCTATGTGAAGTAGCAGGAAAATGATAAAGGTTTGTAAAAACCAAGTCAGTGTGTTGAGTTGGCGGTTAAGCGCCTTGCTCAAGGCCACTAAGTTGCTTAAAAAGTATTTTAAAAAATCCTTTGCATACACTTTAACTAGATTTCTCTCCCTTGTACAAGATTCAAACCATCATGTCCACTTACAAGCCCATTTCCCTAACCTCAAGGTTTCCACCGAGTTATGAACCCATCAATGAGACCGTTTACACTGAGACCTGAAATAAACTGGCCTCCAAACCAGATGACCTGCAAACCTTTTCTCATTATGAGTGCTATCGATGACACTTCAACAACCTGCACTCTAAATTCCCCTACATTATCTCTGTGCTAGATGGTCTTTATTGATCAGCATGTTATTCAAAGTGTCTCCCTGCCTTTAAATGTAGACCATTCTCCTTTTATGTTGCAGGACAAAAGGTCTGGCAGTGAAAAGACATTGGAAGAATGAGTAAAGAGCCGATACTGCAAAATGTAAAGGGACCATTCAACTGGGTGTCCCATTTATAAGCATGAAGTTCTGTCACTGACATATTTATGGTGCAGAAAAGAAGGAACTGTAACAGCAGGAACATCTGTCTTCCTGCATCTTTATCTCGATGGTCAATAGCTTGATCTGGCATCACTCAGCTCAGATCGAGGCAGATCAGCACAAGCCAGGCCAATAGGATGCCCTAAAGCTCCAATACTCATGTTCAGTGGATGGGAGTTAGAAACCCCCATCAACCACACTTACAAAGATAAAGATCTGTGAAACACTGTTCTTCAGTAAGTCTGATAAATATAGATTTTGTTCCAATGAGCTTTTAGTCAGAGTTTCTACTCCAAAGCAAACTTTTCCCAAAGGTTCAAGGAAACTTAATCAGTAGATTTTGGGAATCTGGTTCTGTTGGCAACATGTTGATTTTGCAAAACAGATGTAAAACAGAAGTAAATGGAGTCTTGAAAAATTGAGCAAGTTGTTGGAAACTTTATGTGGATTGTGGAGTTTGGTCTCAGTTCTTATGTTATACTTGTGCTATTAATGGAACACTTCATGACCGGTACAGGAAGGATTACAGCATCCAGCATTTCTTCATATAAAAGCCCACTCAACACAGCTTATATTAGGTTTAAATCTTCAAACCTAATGGGTGCTTGATCCTCAAAATCCAAACAGCAAAAACATAAAATATCCAAATCATCAGTCCAGTTCTGCCGTGTTGAATAAAACAGCAGAATGGACAGCATACCATGGAAGTGGACTTAAACGCCTGTTTTGGATATTTAATTATTTGTAGGGGGCTAAAGCTACATGTAATCATTCATTTAGCATTCAGTATCTGGTAGAATCCCAGCTAGGATAGGCTCCAGTCTCTGTGACCCTGTGAGCAGATATAGAAAATAGGATGGAAAAGTTGTATAAGTCTAGAAAAAGAATCAACTGTCGCCCAAGATCTGGACGCCTACAACATGAGCGTGGGGTTAAATGACCTGAAAATGTTCCCTTTTTTTTTATACAGCTTCATGTGTCACCTGTGCATGAATATGAATCTGTTCCACTTCAGAGTTCTAGTGTCCGGTTCTTGGTCCTCTCCTGTTATGGAGCTGACCCGGCTGCTCCTTTTCCCCAGAGGTCTGTTGTGTCTGGTAAGCCTCTCGACCGGCCGCCGTGACCTCTTCTATCAAAGCTGTGTTTGCAGAAGAAGAAGCACACATCAAAGCCTCCCAAATGAAACCGTGTTGTTGGGCTGCCATTCGCCTTTGAACCTCCCCCGCCCGATCTGTGTGACAAAGCTTCAATTAGCCAACATCAGAACAGAACATAGGGAACGGCGGTTTCCACTCCTTATGTCTCTCTCATGGCGGGCCTTCTTGATTCACAGACGCTTTGTTTTGGCAAATTATTCCTGCCTAGTCAGCTGCTGTTATTGTTAATCAATCTTAAACGCCCACACAGTGATGAAGGTAACTCACAGATGAGAGCAAACATAAGCAGATTAGACTGAATGCATTAGAGATGTCGGTGCACATATGAAGGGGTGATGCTTGGGTGCAGCAGTTATGGGTTATTATTAGATATTTTAAAACATTATTTCTGCTTTATTAGATAGTATAAAGATGGTGGCTAGATACAGTATGCAAATATATAGAAAATAAAATGAAATACATGGAAAAAGTGACTCATAACAGGAAACTAAAGAGATTCTGGTGCAAAAATACACTACGAAGGATTAGAAACTGTGGCGTGTAAATTCAAAACATTCACCTCATATTAACATTTAGAAAATAGGACAAATTTAAAATATAATTCTATGCATAAAATAGAGAAAACTGGCTTTTTATTGGGAATATAGGTTATTAAATACATTCAACTGAGAGTTGATTGTTCAGTTTATGTGGACTTGTTGTCATGAGTTAAGAGACCACTAGATGTCACTCTAAGATGTGATAATGATCTAAACCTCAACCTACTTTATGTGCAGCTTCAGAATCCTGATCGCTTCACATCACATTGAAATATCAGTCACTTGTGTTTATTTTATAGTAATGAAAACTCATTAAAGAATATGCTTTAAATGAGATACGCTCCAAACCTGCTTTTGTTAAAAACATTTTGGGCTGCTGAACAAAAAAAAGAAAACACTTGTATTAGTGATTTAACCACAACTTAGAATTTAACAGAATTGAAAAATCATGTCTTTCTTTCTTTCTTTCTTTCTTTCTTTCTTTCTTTCTTTCTTTCTTTCCTGACATGCTGCTGCTATTTTTATTCTGATGCTGTGCTTGAAGTCGTTTAGAGTTTCAATAACATGACTTTTATTGGTGAAAATCTCCTAAATCTTAATAAACATAAATTTCCAACATATTGAAGAACTAATTTTCCATATAAGACATGATCTTTTATAAATGCATGATTCACAGATGTAAAGCAATTTAATTTTCAACTGTTGTCAGTGTAGAACTCACTTTTAAAATGGTGAATATCACAATTTGGAACAAAAACTCCTCATTTTGACTGTAGCTGTGTTGCCCACTGCTATAAATGGGTATAAAACCAGATGCCTTTATTATCCATTTCTACTCCCAACCACCTAGTGCTCACAGTAAGCCACCTCTCCTCAACAGATTGCCATTCAACCTAATTTATGCAGGGTAACCTTTTGTAAAATGTCCATATGCTTGATATGCCTCCTTTCACACAGGCTTGTGCTAAGCAGCTCACTGTAAACACAGATGGACCAAACTGCTGTAGAAATTGAGTTGAACATCTGTATGGGAGAGATCTAATGTACCCTATTGCTATTATATTGCTGTCCCATATGGAAACAATCCTCTGTGTGTATGAAATAGAATGCGAGCACAGTGTGCGCTAATGCAAATGCGCGGGATGGAGTGGTGGAGAACAAAGCTGTTAATCGCTTATGGTTGGAGGCAAAAAAAAAAAGTGGGATTTTTTGATTGTAGTGGTTGTAGTCTTTATAAATATATCTATTTTTACAGGAAAATAACAAAACAAGGGGGAAAGTGAAATATTGTCTTTAAAAGGAATTTTATCTCAATGATGTCTATTTTAATGGGATGCTCTCGTGCTCCGTGAATGCAGAAAGCTGAGTCAAGGAAAGCATGGCTGTACAAAGGCCACTGATGAGGTAAACCAATTTTGCTCTCCCCTATAATCTCCTTGTTGTGCTGCCAATCTGAAAAAAAGACATTTGAGGGTTCTATGCACATTTTACCTCCCTGAATAGGGATTCCGGTGTTATAATTTGGCGAGAAAATTATGAGGCAATAGATTGCCGGCTATCAGGAGACACCCGGCTACTGTGAATGGCAGGAATTGTATTATCTCAGTCTTTTCAAGGAGCTGCAGGTTTCAAAGTGGCAGCTAATGATTGAATTAATTCAACAAAAGTAAATGATGTTTCTCTGGGTTTCAATGGCTGCCTTGCTGGGAAATTCAAAGAGCAATTCTTCAGGTGCCATGTCATCTTGGGGAGAGAATTGGGGGTAAATAAAATAAGACAGGAAGGAAGCTTTTACAATTTAAATAGGCATTAGTAAGTCATAACCCTCCGAGCACATCTCCATTCGAACTCCCGCAATACATGTTTAGGATTCAGCAAATTTAATAAATGCACTGTTTATAAATTTAGATAAACCCATATGACATTTAAGTGTAATTCTTATTTAAATGGGACTCTTTGCCTCCAAGTAAGCAAATGTGTTAGAATAACATAAAATCTGCATTCCGTTACACACACCCAGCACTATTGAGAGGATGTTTTACATAATTCCACTGACTGTCTGAGAAATGAATAAACAAAGAATTATGTAAAATGTTGTGATATGAATTAGTGAAGTAATGCACATGATTAAGATGCGTGGAAATGGAAGGGGGTGGTGTGCTGGTGCTGACATTGTGCAGAGTGTTGATGCAAGTAAAAGGAGGGAGAAGTCAATAACTACCAGTGTAAACTCATAGTAGCAGAGAGACAACACACATATTTGATTTTCTGTAAAGATTTTTATACTTTAAACTACAAAAAAGCTAAATTTTGAGAATTTATGTGCTCTCTTCAGCTGAGAAGAGACATTTTTACATACATACTAAATATTACTACATACTACATACTACATACTACTGCAAACTAAAGTATGGAATCACCCAGAAATTTTCATGCTTTAGATAGAAAGTGATATAATATATTCTTTAAACTCATCCTTAATTAATCATGTTTTAATGCTTACTGGTTATTGATGCCTTACAGGTCCTCTGTTGATTGCTTTCTCAAATAGAACATGCTAAACCAGTGTCATCTGCAACGGTGAAAAGACAACTCCACATTTCAAACAGCTTCAATGCATTGTCGCCCCCGATTCCTTGTTTCTATGGCTCCTACATATCATGAAAAAGTCAAATATTTATACATTATGACAGATATGAAAAAGTAAAACAGCATAATGCATTTTCTAAATAAGGTTAATATTTTGCAGTTTGAACAAAGTTTCTAGCGTTAGATGTGAAAAAAGACCTGAAGAATTATACACAAGTATATAAGGATGGTAAGAACATGCATCCCTGAACTTCAGCTATTTAACCACATTTTAAGACATTGTAAACTATGACACATAAATTATAAATATTTATAAAAAATGAATAGATTTTATGGGAGGTTAATTTATTGGTGAACCATGCTCCTAATTTTGAGTTGTCAAAAGTGTTTATATGGAGAAAAAAAAAAAAGCAACTCAATCTTAACCCTGACACCAACCAAACAAGCAAACACACTGTGACCCATTAGAATTTAATTCTAAAGGATGCTGGAAACGTATCAAAAGCTAAGAGAGAAGTTTGATTTTTCAGATGTATGATGAGGTGGTATGTTTCTGGTAAGTGATATTAGCCATATAAATATTGTTATATGCAGATTTCTGCCTCAGTCTTTTGGAGTTTAGCTGAACTTGTTGCACTTACATCACGGTGAAATCCAAAACAACACGATTGAACTTTGCCATTGGCCCTGCTGTTGTTTTAATGGTGATGCATGGATTTTCTTTAACATACTGCCAGGGGACTCACATTTGCATGCCATTTAGAACCAGCATCCTTGCCTGAAATAACACTTATTGCATAATATCCCAATGAACAAGCTCTGGTAATACACCACAATTAGCTGGAAAGTATTTTGCATCTGCCAACCCTCCACTAGCCGCGATTAATTGGCAGAAGCTACACAAAGGGTTACGGGCAGTCGTTTGATGGACACACAGGGCTTTTGATTTTTAATTGTAATTGTAATCCTCTCCACTTGAGGACTTGGAAATGCATCGTTTGAACCCCCCTTTCCTCCACACACACACACACACACCACCTCCTCCTCCTCCTCCTCCTGTGTTGGAGATGTGGAGTATTCAACGGCTGCCCACTTCTCGCCCGCATGTAGCATTAAAAGGTGTAATCCCACTGAAATGTAAATCACAGTTCTTGAAAACAAATTACGCACAAAGATAACAGGGGCAGCGCTCTATCAATAAGGCATCAGAAGGAGCCTGAGCAGTCTGCGTTGTGTGTTTTAATATTTTTTTTTTTTTTCGGGACCCAAATTGCAGCAGGCCAGTTATCACGGGTAATGGTGAGCTGTCAACCAAGCCAGGTTGATTACAAGGTTATAGTAAACAATCCCGTCTGACTGCTGTGGACGGACTGAAGGGGAGCGAGATGAAGAGTGCACATCACACTCATCAAGCAGATTTAAACGAACGCTCACAGATTTGATGGTTGCCATCACAGACTCCCATCTCTCTAACTCATGATAATTGCTCCTATTTCTGCTTCTCCTCTGGTGATTTTCTCTCCAGACCTTTGCTTAGTTATCCCATCTCTCCATCAATCTGGTTGTAATCGAATGCACCAGAGTGACCATCAATTTGTCAACTACAGTCTTGCTAAAAAGAGATGCTGAGTGTTGGGGAAAGCTGCTTCTACAATGATGGTTTAACCTGAAGAATGGATGGTGGACAGTGACTGACGGCATGCAAATTAGCAGACCGCTCGTAAAGTTTGACAACTATTGGAAGATTGAGTAACTGAATTGGCATCTCGTTTGGCTCAACGTTAATTCCTGACTTCATTCGTTTCATGTTTTCAAATCTGTCCCGCAAGTTATCCATGGAGGCATGTAAAAGAAATCCAGTGGAAAAATATTCTAAAAAGTGAATTTCCAAATAAAGTATTAGCAATCCAGAATATAAAATACTGGAGTGAAATAATAAAAATGACAAAAATTGGAGGTTATAAGTTTACACAAAATCAGTTTTGAGCATTTTTTAATGGTTTTTCATTCCCTTCTAAAACTCTTGTCGTAATGTCTCGACTTCATTGTGCCTTTGAGCTAAAACAAGTATGAGATACAAGGTTATTTCATGTCGAATTTAAATTCTTAATTTGCAAAGGAACATTCATGGTCAAAGGTCAGTCGAAGGTAATTGAGCAGAAGTAGAAAGTAGCAAAAACTCAAAATCCTCAAGTAAAATAAAAGTACCTTGAATTTGTACTTTCTACTCTGGAGTGACATTATTGAGCTCAATCAGCTCCTTGTTAGTGCCGCAGTCATTCCATTAAAGAGAGCTGGAGTTACAAATTTGCTACAAATCAAGCTTGTTGATATGCTGTGAAGTTGAGAGAGGAGGAGGAGGAGGAGAGAGAAGGAGGTGGGAGGGCAGGGCAGTGGGAGGGTTAGGGGAGTAGGATTAATTTCGGCGAGGTTGCCCTCTGTCCTGAGTCTGAGTCCTGATAGTAGAGATACATAGGCTGCTGGGGGAAGAGGCCAGGCTTTCTTGGGCCTTCTCCATTAGGAGGAGGAACAATCGGCTCTGTTGTTCAGCTCAGGAAAGTGATGAGGTTGCAAATGGAATCCTGCGGAGGGAAACAAAGATGAGGAGATCGTTTAGTGCAACCGGACTCTCGGGCAGGTGCCCCTCTTGGACACGTTAATTGATCTCATTTGTTACCTATACCTGCCTGATCAAGCTGCTATCATTGGCGGGGGGGGGGGGGNGCTGAGCTTCGCCTGGGCTTGCAGTGTCACGTCCTGTTAAAAGTCAGAATGAAGACAATACCAAGGAAAGTAAAATAATGGATAGAATTTGGAGATGGTGAACAGAAGATATAAAACAGAAATAATAGAGAATGAATAAGGAAAGAGAGAAAAGTGAAAGAAAGAATAATAGAGTGAGAGTGAGATGAGAGGGCAGAGGCGAGTGAGAGGGCAGCCTCTCCTGCCAGTCCGATGCTCTACTCTTACAGGCTTCATTTCACCGGAGCGCCGATGGGCCCTGAAACCAGACGCTCCCAAATATCCCAATTACACCAGCACTTCTTGTCCTATTGTAATGGGAATTCTCCTTTTTTTTTTTTTTTNCTTTTTTTTTTTTTTTGCTCCCCAGCTGAATCTCAAAGAACACAAAGTCGACAATTGTCCGGCACGGAGCTGAGACGACCTGCTCAAACATCCATGTCTGTTTTACTGGAGGCAGGTGGATCAGGTGTGCTTTTAATGGCCCTAATTGTAGACTGTATTAGTCTGCAGTTATGTAAACTGTAAGTCTACGTTCTGTCACTGTCGAGTCTGTCTCTGGGTTGAGAGTCACAGATCACAAATGTTCAATGCTGTTCTAGAAGTAGAAAAAATTAAGGGCATTTACATATTTACTGTAATTCAGTGTAATTTTGATGGACTTTATATCTAATTTGTACTTTTACTTCACTTCATTTCAGAGGTATCTGATGGTCGTACTATATTTGCAGATTAAAACATGAGATATACTCAGAAAATACAGCTGCTTATCAGATAAAAACATATATATCATGACTTTAGGTGACATTAATACTTAAGAAAAGGAGGTCAGAAAATGTACTTTGATGTACAGGAACACGTACAGTAATTCTTCATCTGACATGAAAACAAATACTTTTACCGCTAATACGTAATCACTTTTTTTTACAAATCTTCAATGCGAGACTGTTGCGGTATTAGTACTTCAACTCAAGTAAAGGATTTGAGTACTTCTTCATATATCCATTTCAAATTGTGGCATCATTGCTGCTACATTGCTGTATGTGTTCTTCAGCCTGTTAATTACCCACAGATAGTGTTGTACTGACTAAGGAGGCACAGGAAGTCTCTGAGGACTCGCCCTGCTGTGTTTTGGTACCTTCTGGTTGAGCAGCGATGTGCGTATCCCCTTTGCCCTCAGCGAAACAAAGTGCAAGTTTGTTTGTTCAAGGTCTCTGAAAAGTGAGCATGTGATGTCTAGCTGTGCTCTTTTGTCACAGCGTTTTGTTTTTTTTTTGTAACTTGGCCCTCCTCCTGCCAGCATGTCTTCTGAGTTGGCATAGCGGGGTGAGAGCTCTCCAAGCTGCCCGCAGCTTCTCATGCATCCTGCTTGGCTGTCGCAGGATGAGATGGGCGCCATTCAACCCAATTAGTGAAATCCACTCTGATGCTGGGCAAAAAAAAAAAAAGGGAAAGAAATCACATTTTTATTTCATTCCTGTCCGTCATCTGCCAATTTCACTGGAAGTAAGAGTGGCACCAATTAATGACCGTGGGCCGGAGGCGGCACCAGCACTGGCACAACAGCAGCATGTTTCAAGCGTCGGGTGGCATCAGGCGAGGCCTGCTTCTCTACCGACGCTAAAGCAAATGAAATGAGACTAATAGGGAGCTCGTTTCCAGCCACTGATTAAAAGGCCTGGGAGCTCCTGAGGCATCGCCCATGTCCAGGTCTAGGCCCCGGTATCACGGGACCTTCACATTGGTCCTGTACTGTCATTTTGGACATCAGCACGTCTGTCTCCCTGAGGTCATCCTTCTTCAGACTCTCATTTTGTTTGTTCTGCAATCAAGGCGGGTTAGGAAACCTACACTTTTCCTTTGGGGTGTTAATTAAGGGGAGCATCCTAAATTAATCAGCAAATTCACTAGGGCGAAGGGCGATATGTCTGAAGGCCTGAAAACAAAGTCTGTGGAGCGCCTACGGAGAAAGGAGCCCTCGGCTATGGACGGGCAGAAAAACAAGCACACAGACGGTGATCTGACACAAAAATTCATATAAGTATAAAATTTTACACTCATTTTGCCTGTCAGCTTGTCACTGTGAATTATAAAGGTTGATTCGTTTATCTGGCTAAAGGAGATCACGCACGCCCGGTCATCTGAACACCATCATATGGTCATATGGCTGTTGGAGGGCTAAGCTAACCATGCTAGGTGTGGCTACATCAGAAGGTCTAATGGCGATGGATGTTCTACTAGCATTGACTATTTTCAACAAATAGACCATAAAACTATAAAATTAAGCTTCCGATACCAATTCAAGCTGCTTATTCTGGTTTGCACCTCAGTCAATCATTCTCTTTTACAATGTTCAGCTCCTTTCCTTTCTCCTTTCATTCACCTTATCCCCACTTTCATTACGCCAACATACTTAGATAATTCCGCATTTTTGTCTTTTAATTTATCTTTGGAGTTTTTTTTTTTTTTTNTTTTTTTTTTTTTTTGCCACATTCTCTAATTAGCACAGTGCCTGCAGGCTATTTGTGACCTTTCCATATATAAATAGATGGATGCTTCCCTCCCTCTCCCCCTCTTTCTCTCTCTCTCTCTCTGACTTGCGGTGACAGGATGAGTGTATGAGTGAGCCAGTGCTTATGTGTGGATGGATAACACCACTCAAGGCATGTTTGGCAGCATCTCCGGCGATGTCAGGGAGCGAGGCGTTTGGGCGCCATGTGACTGACAGCTGCCAGGTGTGACGCTGTCGGTGACACGGTGTGTAGCAACTGTTTCCTGTCAATTCCCCAATCTCCTCGTCGGCCCTCACGCCAGAGAGTCGCGTCCTTGAAGCCCTCTTGCCCAGGTGCTTGAGCTAACGTGGCTGAAGAGCTTCTCGGAGAGGCTTCGCCGTTCCGCAGCTATAGTTTCTGATTTTATTTTACGCTTTAGGACAGCAATTTTTGTCAGGTCAATATTTGCAAGTCGTGGGAAGAGGCTTGAGTTATGGATCTATAGACTTATATATAGAGTTCAACTGAGATGTCAAAGTTGGCGCTATCATTTTTTGTCAATTTTAGTATTTATTTTCCTATATTATTAGTATTGTAAGTAATATCAGTCTCTTGCACAAAATAACTAAGTGCTGTATTTATTAGATATTTTGATAAGTTTTAGATTATTTTATTTAAGCAGATACTTCAAAGGATTAATCGATCAATCAGTTCAAATCAAAAGGAAATGCTCAACAATCATTTTGATAATCGATTAATTGTTTTAGGTGTTCACTCAATAATATGCCAAATATTTGATGGTTTCTGCTTCTCATGTAAGATAAATTGCTGCTTTTTCCTGTTTCATATTATTATAATGAAGATGTTCCCTTGAGCCCTGGAAACATACAATGACAATTTGTCATTTTTTGTTATTTTTGATATTTCATAGATTAAACATTCAAGGTACCAAAAACATCAATACACAAATGTAGAATGAAAATTATTCTTACAACAATCTGTTTTCATGTTGTTTTTGTGACATTTCCAAAACTGTGGCGAACATCAGGATTGATGAATTGGAAGGCACTGATATTATTTTCAGATACAGTAGATATCTTCATTTTGCATCCAGTGCAGCAGGGTGAATGAGCCGACGCTGGATGGGCGTACATGCCAAAGGACTGGCAAAAGCTCTGCTGGGTTTAGAATGAATATTCAACAATTCCTCCTCGCTGCTGAAGCAGAGTTACTTCCAAGTTAATGAAATTCAGCCATAAACTGGTGTCAGGACCCCGGTTTGAATAATGGGCTCTCTGGCTACTCACCAGGCTGTGCTCATGAAGAAGTTTTGGGAAAAGAATACATATGAAGTTGGTGAGACAAAGTGGCTGCCAAAGAACTTTTCTTAGTGCCAAAAATGTAAAACGCTGCCGGTATGAATCCCAATACGGATTCTTATTCCTCAGAGATGATCTAAAATGTTTTTATTCACATTAGCATATATTATGGAAGAGGCGGCTAGATTGCCAAACTGGATCACTTAAAAAGACAAATGCATACTGCGAATATGAAAGTGAACCCAGTAATTATGCCGTATTAATTGACGATAATCTTTTGTGCCAGTTCACCGTTTAGCAATGGCTGATCTTTGACTTGTGCTGGTGGTAAATATAGATACAGAGAAGGAGCGAATGTACAAGCGTTGTCATTTGCAGACGAGAAAAGACGTAAGTAGACAAAGCAGAAATATATACGACATAATTGTTTTAGCCTGGTGTTACGTTAAATGCATGAGTAATGTCTACAAATGGCAGGTCTTTTTCTTTCATTTAAGAGAGAAGTGTATTTACGGACCGCTGGTGGTCCCTAGAGGCCCCCCTCCCTGCAGTATTTAATACCTCTAAAGTGCATAATTGCTGATCAGAGAGTCTGCAATGCTCTGTTTGGTGTTTAAAGGACTTCTTTCAACAAGGAGTGGCGAAGGGAAGGGGGGGAAGGAACGCTACACCTCTGGTATCATTTGCCATATTTGTTCGCAGTGGCTGGTAGTAGCAGGGACAAACACAACAGCAGAGTGCTCGTCTCAATAGCGGGCCGGTATCTCTTTACCGCCGCGCTTTTGTGCGAGAGAACAGGCTTGGTTGTCGTGTAGCACCGGCTAACTGTCGGCTCCACAGAAACCCACTTAATAAGTAAAGACTGATGGCAAGATAGTACTGGCATGGTGACCTCTGGAGAGGTGCACCCAAGGGCTTGCTGTGTCCCTCAGTGTCCATGTCCCCTTAAACCACAATGGGTGGCGAGGCCGTGACATCAACATGCACCCCCTCTCCTTCCTACCCGAGCACCTGCTCCATCCCCAGCCGCTACGATCCCTTCCCTCCAGCCCCCAGAGTGGCGTCCCTGGCCAGCGACCACGGCCGACATTCCAGCCCGACACTGATGCGAGGTGACCGTGCTGGCCAGTTCACACGGCCCCTCTAGTGGCGTTGGGGCCCGAGCCAGAGTCACACACACACTCGCACGCACACACACACACACACACACATCCAGCCAGAGGAGACAGGAGAGAGAGGACGCAGGGCACAAAAGAGAGAACAAGCAGAGTTTAGAGTCGACAGGTTCAAGAGAGCAGCTGAGAAGTGACGAGGGTGGAGTTTGTGTTTCCCGTTTCCCACAGATCAGCGTGTCCAGCCTGACGTCTTTTTCCTGGAATCTTTTGTTGATGGAGATTTGAGATTCTCCTGGCGAAAACTTCCAAACTCTTCATTTATTTATTATTTTAGACAAATCGCTCTTTTTGCCGCTGGAAACATGAAATCCTTCACTTCCTATTAGCATGTTCTCTTTCATTTCCAACCAAAATTACCCAGGAAATGTTGGACATTTTTCCCTGCAAATGATTCCCTGTTATTCATTATTTTGAAAATATGGAGCTGGTATTGTTAGTAAAGAGTTGTTGAATGAAGAGGATAATCTTGAGGAGAGGGTAAAACATTGAGAAGGTGGTACACTGAAGTAGCGCTTTGCACTGATTTGATGGTCCACTTCAATAATTTCAATCAGGGGTTTATTAATTATTTATAGAAATATTCACTTTTACTTTTAACCTTCGAAAAATCCATTTAGAAATCATTTTTTGTCAAGTTTTACACAGAAAAATGTAAAATTTGACAAAAATACAGCTGTTGCTCAAACACTGAAGTGAACAAAATCAACTCATTGGTTCATTTTGATTATGAATAGCCTAATTAATTAATCATAACGCTGATATTAAAGAAATACAAGGTCTGGATCTTAATTAAATAACTGCTCTCAGGCATATTTTGTCACCCCGACAAATACTTCACTCCTTCTCAAATGCAAAGATGGGTACGTCATGCTTTTGGGAAAGTGTTAATTAATGAAAGACAAACCTTCTTCAGCTTGGTGCACATATGCAGGCATAACACAGGTCTCACCTTCACTTCCACACACATACACACACACACACACACACACACACACACACACACACAGACGCGCAACCTTATTAGCCATCGTCCTTATGTGGGATCATCGTTTCGCCGTGCTGTTGTGGGTTTTTTTCTGGAAGAGAGGCAGAGAATGAAACAGAGAGGCCTGAAATAATTTGTTTAATTTGGAGCAGCTCCCAACTCAGCAGGTGAGAGAAAAGGGGAGTGTGTGTGTGTGTGTGGTGTGTGTGTGTGTGTNCCCAACTCAGCAGGTGAGAGAAAAGGGGAGTGTGTGTGTGTGTGTGGTGTGTGTGTGTGTGTGTCTTTTTGTATGCAGTTGGGGGTTCAGTGGCACATCAGAGTCTCACTTCACTTGTCCCACAGCTGCAGACCCTTGGTTTGTTGGTTCTGGTCACAATGACATGTGGAAACAAGCCCNCCCGACCCTCCAGACCCCCACCCACCCCACCACCAGTACAAGCCCAACTCCTAATTATCTCTGAATAGCAATTTTATTGAACCCTAATTTGTGGTAATGAATTGTGATAGGTGGTGAGGCAGAAAGAAAGAAAAGAAAAACTTCACCCCTCCCCCCAACACCCCCCCACCACACTTACACTCACACACACGCACGTACACACACCACCCTTTGTTAATTGTCAGGGCACACACTCTCACACAGAGCTGTTGCTTGTAATCAGAGTTATTTTCTGGATTTGACCCTCGCCGGCTGAACAAAAAATGTAAAGTGAGGCAGTCGTGAAGTAAATTTACGCAAAATACCTGTGACTTTGATCAAATCCAGATGAATATTTGAGAATTATCATATTTGTCGCAACACAACTCCATGAAAAATAATCTTTCCTGCTTTTTTTTTTTTTTTTNTTTTTTTTTTTTTTTTGGCAAAGAGAGTGTCAGTGTATCAATTTTTGCATACGAGGGCACTCTGGCCCACGGATCTCTCTTTTGGCGGCGCTCGGTCACTTGAAAAGAAAGCAGCGAGTGAAGCTGTTGAAGGGCACTCAAGCCGAGGATGCGGCGATGATTCAGCCGGCAGGGACTCTCCTCTGTGGAGCGTTGTCAACGGAAACAAGAGTTCTCATCAGACAGGCCGGGGTCACGGGGGTCAAACCGGGCTGTTCTGGTACAGACAAGCCTCGCTGTGTCTCTGGAGCTAAAACATGGCCGGACTTATTAATATCCAAGAGAACGGGAACCACATGGGCGTTTATGGATTATTTACAGTCGTTTAAAATGCCTGCTTGAAGAAATGAAAGGTGCCTTATTATTGAGATGAAATGTTCTTCTACATATAAATATAATCAAAACTTTCATGACGACATCGTTACAATTCAGTGTTGTTTGAGGGATTTTTTTCATTTTTCATATTTTATTCTGTTTCACGCAGTTTTGAGAATCAACTGGAACTCTCTGAGTATAATTATTGAAGCATTACATAACAGCTGGACTTGGTTTCGATTGGCTCACATATTAAAAATCCCTTTAATCAGCTAATTTAATCTGATGGTGCGTTCATGTGCAGATTTCCAAGTTGCTGCAGTTACTTTGTTTTGTGTAAAAACCAAGAACTGGAAGATGAAAAAGAGATGGGAGCGCATTGAAGCAGGGAAACAGATAATAAAGACAAATGCATGATTAATTCAAGATTTTTCAGGGTGTTCTAAAGGTTAAAGGTTAAAACTGCATCCGAACTCTAACCAAGTACGCCAAAACTTTCTGTTTTCCATTTCACCATGTGACTTTGGATGCCATATCTTCCTCCCATACTGACTTCATTTGCAGCAGCTGCTTCTTTAAGGCTGCAAAAATTCAAATTTTTCCCATTTCTTTTCCTACACCAAGCAACCAAAACCCCAACGTTAGCGACTTCCTCCTGATGATTGGAAGGATCTGCAGCCTGTACCTGCTCATACAGACGCTGTTTGCTCTGGGCTTCCTGTCTGTGGACTTACATTACAATGTGTAGATTTAGAGATTGGGAAACTAAAGTCGACGGGCTTTTCAGTTGGATACCGGTCTCCTTACCCGCCCCCACCAGCCCTCTGTCTGTCACACTGTCGTCCAATACCAGATGGTAGGCGTTCAACACGGAGACCCGAAGCCGCTAAGCTAAAATACCTGATTACAATTCACCAATACAATTCAAATATCATAGGCAGGCTTAAGGATAATACCTCTGTAACAATATCATTTATTTTTCCTCTGTTCCCTTTATCCTTGTCTTATGAGGAGAGGAGGCTGCAAAGCCCTTTTCCAAACAGATAAAAGAAAAGATAACCTTTATTTTTTTTTACCCATCTTCTCCCTCACTTCCTTTGAATTTTATTTATCTTTATTTGCCTTTATTTTTTGTTTCCTCCGTCTAATGGAGTGTCAGCTATAAAAGTTAAGAATCCAAATAATAAATAATTGAAAAGAAAGTATTTATGGGATGTAAATGGTGCATTCACTGACATTTTATAGCTAGGACAATAATGAATGAAAATTTTATGCTGTTTATTTATATTTGACAAATATATTCGATACCAGCATGGTCATACATATACATCATGTTCTTGTAAATGTATGAAGTACAATAATAATTATGCTTCACATTAGTGATGACATTAAATAAATCCTAAAGGCAGTTTTATCTTATACTAAAATATGAATAAATATGAAATTCTTGTTATAATCTGAAAATATTCTCATTTAACATATTATTAAATATATCATAACCTAACAGAATTTGACATTTTTGCATGTATTTAGAATATTTATTTTATTTTCTGACATTTATTATTTCTTTCTTTAAATTAATCAGGTCTGTCAAGATTATTATTTTCTTTTAATCCTCCAAGGTTTTTTTTTTTTTTTTTTTTAATTCATTCCAAGTCTTTGATGATAATTCACTGTCTCATGTTTCAGTACTGGCCTAATTTATGTCTTTAATAACAAATACATAAAATAATTTTAAACAATTAATAATAACACTAATACTATAAAGTGTGAATCTATCATATACAACATTTCATATTATCTTAACCCTCAAAGCATAAAAAAAAAAAAAAATCACTGTATGAGCTGAAAAAACTTTTTTCTAATCTGAGGCAAATCTCTTTTTTCATCATTTTATGTGTTTTTTAGTATTTCTAATGAAAATTACAGTTTCATTAAATGAGATACAAATATGAATATAGTGGAAAACCCACTTTAAGTGACTTTTATAGAGTTTACGCACACATATAAGGTTTCAGTTAATCTATATACATTGAGCTCATAACATACAGAAGTGTAAATATAGATGCTTTTCTTCAAGCATGATAGATTTTATTATCATATATGTTTTAATTACTTGCTTTTGGATCAATTATTTGCTTTTGGATTTTGGATGACTGAAGGTCATTAAACCCCAGTGTTCCCAAAGATACTAAATATGTCTATAAAATTAAGCACAATATATCTGCAGTATTCTATTTGATGTGAAAAAAAAAATGTGTCTTGAATATTTTATGATTTTAACATCATATAGCTTCAATAAAGTGTTGAAACAAGCAGATATAGAACAAACATGTCACAGGGAGAAATGAGTTGTTTTTTCCTGAGTTTACAGTAAGTTAAGGCATAATTTAAGGGGGAAATCTAGAGTTTAGGAGAGGAGACAGTACATCTGAGGAATTATTGCTTCGTTTATTTGTTTCCTTGCTGAGCTACATAAATGAAACTCACAATTTCCACATTAAATGTTTGATATAAACCTGAATAACCCCAATTTTGGACTTCATACTCCCATCTTGAAATTAAATATGAGTTAATTCACAAAAAATAAAAGAAAATACACAAACAGACCACCTTCAACTTTCACTTTTGGCTTTTAGAAAGGAAACAAGGTCTAATTTCCACTGGTATGTGTCCCGCGTCTTTCTAGCTTTGACCCTGCCATGCGTTTTTAAATTCATCCAGGGCTTCTAGAAATTTCCCTTCCCACAGAAGAGCATGCAAGCCTTCATCTAAAGCAGCCGAACAGGACTTGGGAGGTTTTCAGCTGACAGTAACAAGAGCGAAAGCAGCGGTTGCTCACTGTTTGGAGGCGAGTGTGTTATTCTTTCATGGCCAGAGTGTGTTTTTCTCCCTGAGTGTGATCTCTGGTGTGGGCAGAGGTGTGTCTAGCCGCCCACACCACTGGCACTCGTGCCCATGTAGCATCCAGAACGGTGAACCATTAGTGGCATGGCAGTCTACCCACATCTCCACCACCTTCATTAGTCATTCAGCTCCTTATTTTTGTTTGGTTTCCCCTCTGGCTCCTAATTAATGCTTAATTGAAACTGCTGAACTGAGCTTGTAGAAAATTCATGAATATTAAAATCGACCCTGACATTTTTTCTCGCTTTCTCCTCTTTTTTTTTTTTTTTTNTTTTTTTTTTTTTTTGTTTGGCAGTAGTAGCCAGGCGCCATTTATTTTTATTGCTGTCAGAGATTTAAGGCGTGATGTTTCCTTCCCAGATAGAAGGCAACCGAGTTGCTTGTACCAATCTGAAGTCAGTTTTTCGTGTCACTTTGATCAACGGTTTTTCCACCAAGAATGTATTTGAAACGTACATATTGATAGAGTCCCTTAAGTGAAGCAGACGCAGAGTCAAATATCCCTTAATTCCCAGAGAAAAGCCATTAAAGAAGTTTGTTTCAGATTGCATCCCTTAAACTGGTTTTCTATTGACCCGTGCTGACAGGGCTGTTTGTCAGTGGGAAACTTTGCGAAATCTTTTAACCCCAGATTTATTTTTATAAGTTATAACTGCAGCCTCAGCATTTGTTTTGTTATACGATTGAGGTTACTAAGTTCATTTCCTCTTAAATCTCCCCAAATATTAGTTTCTGAATTGATCAACCAGTCTGAGACTGTATTGTCTTGAAGATTAAAGGATTAAAGGAAGCAGTTTCTGGGCTTGAAATGAGATCCGGAGACGGATATTTATTATTTGATATCGTATTTGAAAACAGCACACTCCCAGAGTTGTGATTCGGTTTTTATTCATATACATGATAAACTTTGTACATGGAATCCCAAAATCTTTTGAAGGAAAATGATTACAGTTTTCACTTGTAGATGATTTTTAATGGAACATGATTATTAATATTTCCTTAAGGAAGCCCTGTCAAGTCTCTTGGAGGGGAGTATGTTCATGAGTGGAAAATCACTTTAAATATACACTACCCACTGCTGTTTATCATATGTTATTAGAAACTATGAATATGAAATGAATTTATTCAAACATCTAACTTTTTGTTCTTTTATTATTCAAAACTCATTCCATAACATCACAAATAAACACGTGTGTATTTATTCTGATTAAATTGATGGCAGCATCTCAGGCAACCAAATCGAAATCTTCGTGACAGTTCCTCTGAAGTTGCTCAAGTACAATTTGACTTCTGACAAGGGGATGCAATTTCTAAAACAGACCACGCCATCAGTAGGATCCGCCATTTGCATAATGAGGATACTTCCATTTCCGCCGGCAACGTTTTTGAACGAAAAGCGGCAGTGGAGGGAAATGTCAATACGACCAGAAGAGGGGAAGAGAGAGAGAGAGAGAGAGAGAGAGAGAGGAGAGGAAAAGGGGTGATCAGGGCAGCCATCAGACAAAACATATTCAGTTTGGCAAATCAACAAGCTGCTGTGATGGGAGGCGACCGTGGCTGAAGAGGGCCGCAGGGGTTTCTGCCCTGAGCTACATCAGCGACTTTGAACGCACCACAGAGGAGTTGGACTGCAGGAAAACCACTCCAGAGGTTGTTCCGATCAACTGACAAATATGACGGAGCTGACGCTAATGTCATGTAGCTCTTTTGCTCTAATTGTTGAGTCAATTTGCTAATGACTAATTTGATTTAAGTGGCAGGCACATCTCCATGTGTGCAGGACATGGAGAGGAGGAACGAAAAAAGCAGACTGGAGGTGGCGTGATAGCTTGTCACGCAAAGGCTGCTCGCTATGAATATTCCATGAGAGTTCACACTTAATTGTTTCTGATTTGTTTATTTTTTTCAATACAGTGCTTTAGCGCACACTCCATCAGTTCCTGTGTTGACACCCCGTGCACCTNTCCTCGCCATCCCCCTCACTTTCACAAGTGGTGCTCAGATGTCCATCAAACGCAGCCATGGAGGATCACTATAAGTCGTTGAAGCCTGTCAACAAAAGCACTCCGGCACTTTGTTCCCCCTGTTCTCCCTCGTTGAGCCCGCTGGAGATCTCTGATGTGAAGGAGCAGATGATTTTCAAACCAGACATTTCGGGGCCCCTTATTGAGCGCCGCTACCTGTTGCCAATGCAAATGGGGATTCCAGCTCAAAGATCCAAAGGAAGCGTATTGTTCCGCCACTCTGAGTGTTTGAGTCCCCGTATGTGCTGTTTGCATCTTGGAGAAACGTGTTACTTTGGTTAGATCACGAACGCGACCCTGTAGCTACGCTGCGGCGGATCAAAGCATCGTCAAGTCGTCTTTGCGGTTTCCAGCAGTTCAGATGGAAATTACGAGCTCCAAATTCAACGTTTTAGTGAAAATTGTTGGTGTAAACACTGAATAAAAATGTTCCAACTGTAATATGAGAAGTAGGAAGACAAGAGTACTTACACACATGAAAGCCAGAGAAACCTCAGACTCATCTGCTCTCTTGTTGCTTACTGGAACTGCAGGATTTGGCGTCCATCCGTCCGCCGTTTGTAACCGCTCCAAGCCCGTCGAGTGTTCTCCCGCAGGCTTTTTATTTTTTTAATTCCCTCTCTGGCCTCGCTCTCCTGTACCTTTGTTCTGCCTTGTTCTGGCTCGACTTGTAAAGAAGAGAATCTCTTTCCTTTTTGGCTTTTATCCTCTCCCTTGATGGCTCTTCTCTGCTGCATGACTTGCAAATCACGCTCTGATACTGAATGGGATTGACATTTTCCAATGTAAATACATAGAATATTTCATATTTCGTAATGGCCAATGGAAAGCGGAGACTAATTATCGTATAATGATATTTTCCCGGGCCTTTGAATGCATCACTATTGAGAGCATGAATAAATATGGCTATGTATTTATGTATTAATTCATCTGTGTGGTTATTTATTTGGTGTGTTTGCTCATGTATTCATTTATTAATTTATACGTTTGAGTTGTTATTTTAGTCTGGACAAACAAGGCCGCTGTGAGACCTTCTTCCTGATTACGGATTTTTCACTCTTGTCATTTCGGTGGAAGTTGGCGGGAAACACAGCGATTGGCTGCCGTCTGCCAATCAGATGAGACAAAACAAGTGTATCAGCACTTTACTGAAAGAAATTTGACAAGAACAACAAACTTTCCTCATTTCTGAAGTTTTTTCATCACGCTGTTGGATATGAATTACTGAGGCTTGGAGAGGTCACAGGAGAGCGACAGTTTAGGGCAGTTTATATTAGCTATGATAAATAAACATTATTTAAAACATCTGTCAGGCCCGGTTAAATATCCACAATGTGGTTCAGCAGCTCCACCGTCCCAGGGCATCGAATATTTAATTATTGTACTAACTGAATAATGAAAAAGTCAATTTCCAGACCGACGCCCCGTATGTAGAAGACAACTGCATTCCTAATATCTGCATGTGAAATCTTCCTCACACTCCCTCCCCGTCTGCGTCCCGTCTCGATGCCTCGCAGGCCGTGAAGTCTCCTGCATTACCATAGCGCTTTCCCTCGCTAAGTCTGTTCCTCATATTCGCTTGTCGTGGCTAATTATGTGTTTAACCCTGCACTGGCGAGCTTGTTTTACATTCAAATTTATGGGGACCTCGCTGATCTGAAGAAGCGGGAATGAGCGGCGACACGACTGCAGAGATCAGCCTCGCGGTAATTGATTATCCTCTTAGAAAGAAAGGACAGCTTCCAGAGGACGGATGTCTTGCAGTTGTTGACCTTTGACCTCTGACGGGTTGGAAAAAAATAAAGGTCACAGGTGGCACACACGTTAATATATGCAATTTTTCGGAGGCTATATTATGATGTAATTTGATTAGCATTTTCATTACCTACAAACACAAATATTTCTGTTCATATTAACACGATGCAGCAGCAATAATTTTTCTGATCTTTTGGCTTGTGGAATAAATAATTATGCATATGTTGTCAATATTTACATTTCCACTGTTTAATTTAATTTTAATGGAAGTCCCTGGGCGATATGAGCAGCGGCTAATAGGAGAGAAATGATTAAAGCTTTTTTCCATAATAACGCTGCTGGAACACAACTTGCTGTGCTGTAATCTAATGTAGCATTTCAGCGTTGACAATGAGAATACAGCAACTTTGATCGCCTCTATTGTTGATTTTAATTTCCTGATGGAATTTTTCAAACCCACTTTTCAGGACTTCTATTAGTTTTGGGGAAAATAAATAGAATTGTTTTCTGTTTTGTTTTTGCTTTAAATCATTACCACACACATGCTCCTTTCTGTACAGTGGTTCCATTGTGCTGTGAGCAGTGTGTGGTGGTGGTGGTGTGTGTGTGTGTGTGTGTGTGTGTGTTTGGCATGCAGTACCAGGCTGGGTCAAAGCAGCTTAGTTCCGATCTGTTGGGTGACCTGCACGGGCCTCGCTGGCCTCACTGACCCGCATGATTTCATTATAGAGAGGTGAGGAGCATGGCCTCTGCACACACACACACACACACACACACACACACACACACACAAACACACATACACAAGCTTCCATACATACACACACATACAGCAAAACATGCAAAACACACAAAAAAGTCACAGTTATTTAGAAATTCAGTCTTGTGTGAAGATTGTATTAGCTTTAGCTTTTTGCTGTTATCATGCATCAAACTGATACATCCAGATTTCCATGTTTTTTCCTTCAACATAAAGATTATATATGCATAAAAGAAATCCCATGACCTCAAATTCAACATTCAAAATTCCCCAAATACAATATTTATACTGGCCATATTTATACTGACTCAGTTTGGAGGTACAAGCTTTTCATCTGACAGCAATGACATCATAAACTATCTCAGAATGTTCATTTCTCAGAGAAATAGTCTCAGAAATTTGCAATTTAGCAGAAACGACGTATCAATCCCTGATATAACTGTCAGTCAAAAAAACGTCATTTTATTTTAAATTTGACAAATTAAAATTGGCTAACAGCAGCTCTCTTCGGATTAGTGCCATCAATACACACAAACACACACACCCATACATAAAGAGTACCTGTGACAGGAAATATTTGTCTGTTAGAGTGTGTGTATGTGTGTGTGAGGTGTCATGTCAGCAGAGTCGTACTGATTACGCTCACTAGATGGCGATCTAGGTTAAAGCAGTGTGTATAATCCTCCTTACTGAAGTGGACACATTCACAGCATGGAAAGCTTTTTAAGTGGAATATGGAATACAGAATATGGAATATGGAACAGGATTTGGTTTGAGGATTTTCATTCACGCTTGTGAGTGAAGCTTATTTGCACGATACAGAAATACTCAGAGATTCAGATCATATTTAATCTAACCCAGTTATGTCCGATTCTCACCGGGTAAGACAGTATTTTACAGGTGGAAAGTAACTGAGTACATTTACTCAAGTATAATTTGGAAATATTGTACTTTGTTTCCACTTCAATTGGAAATACTACATTTTTACCGAGCTGAATTCAGATTTTACACTCAGCTTTCCTTCCTTTTTTGCCTCCTTTTCTCCCTTCCTACTTTCTCTCTGTTCTCCTGGATTTAATCCCTTGTTTTCCTCATCTCTTTTTTTTTTTTTTTTTTTTAAATTTTCATCTCTTCCTTTTTCAGGAAATCTTGTTGGGGATAAAAAAAAAACCTTGTATGTTCAATTTATTTGGGAATTTCATTATTGTGCTTTATTAAGAACCATTCTTTACAATAAGTACCTACTACTTTTGATACTTGAGTACTTGAGTTTACTTTTACTTAAGTAATACCCTTCATTACTTATTCCCAGTGGAGCTTTGGGTTGTAATGGAGTTTTTCTACATTATAAAGACCATAAATACAAACAGGAGAAATGATTCATATGAGCTTCCTACTTGTAAACATGAAGGTCGCTGATTTGACTTTCTGAAGTATTTTACTTTTTAAGTACTGTTCTCATTTATTACTGCAGGTCAATTAGAAGAATTAAGTAGTATTTATTTTTATCTCTATATTAGCACCTGAAGTGCACAAACACTCCCAAGCCATCAGGACAGTTTTCTGTTTGTCCTCAAGGTGACAAATTCATGTCTCAGTTTGAATTCATTTACAGATAATGTGATTAAAACCTGAAACACATGAAGGAAAATTACAGGAACAAATTTGTGCAGGTGCAATAAGGAATAAAGAAACTGAAACTGGTTACCAGGATGCTCAATATATTATACATTATATTAAATTTAATTAAAGATACTGGAGAGGTGGGTTATTTAGCTTATTTTCCAGCCACACGTGCTCTCAATACATACAAACACACACACTTCCTGTTAACAGAAAACTCATTGGTTGAGTTACAGCTAGGTGGCCAGGTCAACCCCTATGGGACGGTAAAGTTACTCACAGTCATCTATTAAAAAAAATATATGACGTGTCCCATCTCAGAGACTAAAGAAGTGCATCTGAGTCTTTTTCAAGTCTTAATTGCCAACTGTTAGAAAGAGAGACTTATGGGCCTTGTCTCACTTTCTGCTTCCTCCCAAACTTCCCAAACAAGCTCCAACTACACTTACACATGGTAATCTGATTGAAAACACCCTCACACATGCTTGAATTAAGTTGACACTCTGCAGAAGTAGCTCTTATTTAACATAAATATACTAGTGATACAGCTGGTTCTGTTTGAAGTTTGGTGCTGCTTGGTTTAGTCAGGTTTTGCAAGCTTTCGGTCAGAAATTTCTCAATGAAGGTCTGAAGGTCTACCATACACCAGATGAAGGTCTCTGAGATGTCTGATGAAGGTGTAGCTCTAATAGATTCCTGACGAGGATAGATGTCTGATGAAGGTCTTGGAAAAGTTCAATGAAGGCCTAGGAGATGCCTGATAAAAATCTAGGAAATGCCCAAATAAAGGTCTGAGAGATGCTTGATGAAAGTTTATGAAATGCCTGATAAAAGCCTATGAGATGTCTGCATGCATGGTGCATGGAAAAGTTTGATGATGAGGATGTATTTGTGGTACGCCACACATGGAAGAAGATGAGTGAGAGAAAACTGAGACAGAGAGTTGAGAGAAAAGAAAAGAAGAGGTAGACGATGTTTGAGACCAGAGAATCAAAGCTCCTTTATTTGCATAACCTCCACACATGGATTTACAACACACACACACACACACACACACACACACACACACACACACACACACACACACANACACACACACACACACACAGACATACATCCCATCCTGTAGCATCTCATCACTTCTGTCTCCACCTCTTTCCAATCTTCCCAGCCTTCTTTACATCAGCTCCTTTTTCATTCTGTCTTGTATTTCCTCCTCTCCCTTCCTGCTTTCTACCTATGCAACTTGTCATTCTCTCACCATAATAGCAGTTCTGTGCCTTCATGTTGCTGGTTGTTTGCTTGAAACGTAATCTGCAGATGTAACAGAGGAAGAAATTGAGTCTAACAAATGGCTTGAAAGGCGCACGCCGCATATCAAGCCCAAAACCAACAAAGGCAGACAAAACGCCCGTCTTTTCTTCTTCCTCTCAACATCTAAAGTTGATATTTTCAACAGAAAAGCGCTCGGCTGACGTTCCCTGAATAAAAAAGGCTGCGTTCAGCTCCGTTGTGTTGTGTTCCGCTGTCATTCTGACTTGAATGGGGAAGTTGAGGCGCGCTTGTTTGGTTTAGCTGTTGAGGAGAAATGGGTTTGTTTGATTAACATTTTGCTCGTGCTTGTCAGTTTCAGTGCCATCATTTCTATAAGGAAATGCAAAGAGCTGAGACTGAGGCTGTGGAAACTGTAGAGTATGGGAAAATTATCTCTATCTATCTATCTATCTATCTATCTATCTATCTATCTATCTATCTATCTATCTATCTATCTATCCTTTTTTATTATCCAAACACTCAAAATCTATCTGGAATTAGCCTAACAGCAACTGTGATTATGGTTATTACTGCACATCATGACCTCCACATTACCTGGAATTACCTGAATCTGTGTGTGCACATTTGTGTGTGTGCATATGTGCGGACCGTGGCTCTTCTGCGGTGGGAGTAATCTCTCAGTTTCACTAATGTGCAGTGATAACATTGTTTTGAAATCTCCAAATTGCCTCCCGGTTCATAAAAACAATCACATTACATGTCTGCTTATCGTCCGATTGGGAAAGCTCCGGCAGGTGTTACATCAAATCTCTGGTAATGCACTGTAATGTAGGTCAGCCTTTCAAAAGGGCTATTTCATGGCAAAAAAAAAAAAAAAANAAAAAAAAAAAAAAAAAGGTAAACTGCTCATTGTTAAGAAATGGATATCCTACATTGTTTTCCAATCCGATCCCTGGACTCAATTGGGATTTTTCGGTAAACAACACAATAAAAATGCAGCTTGTAAGAGCAATAAACTGAATATAACTCTGTCAAAACCTGGATTTTAATTTCTTTTTAGGTACTGTACAATGATGGCCATAGACTTATTATTGCATGGGCAAAGTGGGCACATGTCCAGGGCGCTGGAGCCAATAGGAGCCCTTGGCCTTAAGATTTATTTATTTATTTATTTATTTATTCAAATGTGTAAAGTATTTTGGTTTCTTAAAATATTGGAGTAAATGTGAGTTTGAAAATGTAGTATGATTATGAAATTGAATGTTTTATAAATTAGCCATAAGCCAAAATCACGTGATGACGTAATGACGCAGGTTCAAGGTCAAATGTCAGTTTCACTGTGAACGTGGAGGAACGTGCTAGCGGGTCGGCAAAGCTTAAACTCAAAAAACTCAAAAAAGAAAAAGAAGATAAAGATGCTGTATGGCCGGTTTGCTACAACAAATACCCTCTATTTCAACATTTTTCACCAAACAACAGGTGGAAGGTGATGTTACTGT
>VXCM01001483.1:17679-92155 GCA_014773175.1 Lucifuga dentata | reverse complement strand
TTTTTTTTTTTTTTTTTTTTTTTTTTTTTTTTTTTTTTTTTTTTTAACTATGTGAGGAAGACTAAACTCTGTGCAAGCTGGAAGCATATTCCATTGTTTAATGGCCTTAAATGAAAAAGCAGATTGTGCAAAAGCAGTCATATCAGGACTCTTAGATCAGACCGGGACGCTCTGCTCATTTGATCAGAGCGGAGCTGCAAAAAGCTCTTCAATGGCGGAGGAGCAGCATTATGAATTATCTTAAATGCCAGTCGAACATCAGAATACAGGATGAATTCATCCTGACAGATCTAAAAACAAAGACACTGGCCAATGGTGCCAATTTGTGTGTGTGAGCAGGGCGTTCCTGAAAAAGAGCGTTTGATGCTCAGTGAAATAACCCTGAATAGATAAAGTTTAAAAAACAAACAGATGACTGGTAGAGAATGCTGGACATGATCAATAATCAGATTCAGTACCGTACAAATTTCATAAAGCAGATTGGGGGGTCGGCTTATACACTACCCATTACCACTACCCATGGAAAATAGTTTAAATCATACCTTAGAATGAGATATTTCCTGACTAAACATCTTATCCAGCACATTTAGCGGTGGCCAGTAAGTGCTGCTGTGATTGGTCAGTTATAGTAATGAGCTGCTGAAATAAATATCATGTTTACTGGTACGTGGATTATTTTCAGAAAATCAGAGGAATACTATGACAATACCCAGAAAAACAGGTAATTTACTAAACAAATAAATTGATGGAACAACATCAGGGGGTCGGCTTATACGTGAGATCGGCTGATACTCGAGTATATACAGTAGTGAAAATGAAGTTATTCGCCCCCGAAAGCACATAAACATTTATATTTTCCCTCATGACACCACAAGTCTCACATATAACATAAAACACATGTCGCAACAACTGCTTTCCTGTGTCATACAAGCGTGACGGGAAGGGTTTAAGTCCTCCCACACACTCACATACTGTACGCCACGTCCAATCTGGCCTGTGGCACCCCCATTTCACCCATCATTACCCTCTGACTGGATAGGCGCCCCCAGGTGACAATGACACCCGAGGGACCCAAATGATGGATAAACTGGATTGGAGGATTGGAAGAAGGCTGAGGGGAGGATGAGGAAAGAATAGGAAATAAAAGTGAAGGCTTTTCAGTTTTCAATTCTGTGCACAACCACACACACACACACACACACACAAGCATGAAAAGGCCAAAGATACACTGTAAAAAATCCTATTTAAAAATAATGAGGCAACATTTTCCAATAATTTTTTAAAGTTGGGTGAACTACTGGTATTTCTGAGTCGGACAAACTCAATAATATATATTTGACTTTAAAATGTAAAATTAAGTACAGCCTATGTGGAAACAGCCAAGAAATTGAGTTGAGCAAACTTGATAGTCGTNAATTAAGTACAGCCTATGTGGAAACAGCCAAGAAATTGAGTTGAGCAAACTTGATAGTCGTCAACATGTGACTTACATGAGATATGATTAACATTTAAGAAAGAAACACTACAAAATTGAGTTCCGTGAACTCATACAATTTTTTATTTTAATTTTGACAAACTTTGTTTTGTGTGTTGGAGTGAAACACACGGCACAGTAGTGCAGTGGTTAGCGCTGTTGCCTCACAGCAAGAAGGTCCTGGGTTCGATTCCCGGCCGGGGCAGGGCCTTTCTGTGTGAAGTTTGCATGTTCTCTCCGTGTCCGCGTGGGTTCCCTCCGGGTACTCTGGCTTCCTCCAAAGACATGCAGGTCAGGTGAATTGGGATCTCTAAATTGCCTGAAGGTGTGAAGGAGAGCGTGAATGAGTTTGTCTGTCTCCGTGTCAGCCCTGCGATAGACTGGCGATCTGTCCAGGGTGAACCCCGCCTCTCACCCTGTGACCGCTGGGATAGGCTCCAGCTCCCCCGTGACCCTTAACAGGACAAACGGGTTTAGAAAATGGATGGAGCCAAACACACTCAAAAAGAATGAGATCAAAAATCCAAAATCATGCTGAGAAAGTTTACATTTGATGTATTTAACATGGATTGTTTGTTGGCATGTTTATATTTGTGGAGTAANAAAGTTTACATTTGATGTATTTAACATGGATTGTTTGTTGGCATGTTTATATTTGTGGAGTAATACAGAATACTACGGTGGCCGAGAGAGCCACCGTAGTATTCTGGTAGTTTTTATGGACCAAGAGTCTCGAATAAAAGCTCTACTACTGCTAAATAAATCCATTTGAAAAGGAAAATTATTTTTTTTTGAATGAATCATACATTTTAAATTTATGTAGTGTGGACGAACACACTGAAGGACTTTTTACAGTGTAGGAGTGTGTGTGTGAGGAGTGTGTCGGCTGGTGAGCCGGTGTTCCTGTGGGCTGTAAAAGTGTTCGCAGGGCAACAAAACCTGATCGATAGACATATACCATCACTCTGTACAGTCTCTTGTTAAAGAAGAAGAGTGAAATGGATACAGCACTTCCTGTCTGCCCCTCTGGACATACACACACACACACACACACACACACACACACACACACACAGATCCTGGCGATCTATCATCACACTTCCTCTCACTGTTTGTCCCTTTGTGACTCACTGTGTCTGTCACTCTCATCTTTCTCACTTCCTGTCATTCTATTTCTATGTGTGTGTGTGTGTGTGTATGTGTGCGACTTTTCCATGTGTCACACACACACACACACACACACACACACACACACACACACACACACACACACACACTTCATCTGGCCTGTGATGAAAACAAGAGCAATCACACTCCTCCTCTGCTAAACACACACAAACATACACAAATGCACATCGTATGTACAGTATGTGCAGATTGAAGCTCTGAGAAACTCCTCCACACAGTTGTATTCTGCTGGGATCTGGCCTGGATTCTGTTTCACACACACACACACACACACACACACACAAGTTCTCTCCTGCTCTCTCTGCATCACTGTGCTGCTCTCTCATATAAACATACAGTATGATGCCACACAGCTCAAAACAACATCAAAACATGTTGATGCAAGTATACAGATAAACACACTCACGCGCATGTGCACACACACACACACACAGGCCCTGCGACTTCATTAAAGGGTGAGCGAGGGAGTGACAAGGCTTGAAAGAGAGTCCACTGACAGTGCACCCCCTTTCCTCTGCACACACACACACACACACACACACACATACACACACACATACACACACACACACACACACACACACACACACTTCAGAAGCTCACTGCCTCAGCCCTGGACCAAACCTTGAAAGATGGATGGATGGAACCATAGGGAGCAGGGAGATAAAAGAATGAATGAAAGAATAAATGAAGGGAGCATCCATGAGAAGGAGTGTGCACAATTCAAACACATTTAATGTTTAATATTTCAAAATCTGTGTGATGAGTCATATGAAAAACATCATCACACACACACACACACACACACACACACACACACTGCTGATGTGATATCTTTGTTTACGTTGCCCGACACAAAGTCAGCACTTAAGGAGAGGAAAAAGCTGAAAAAGATGTGGAAGGAGGGATGAGAGAAAAAGAGCAGGACGCATTGATTTTAAAAGTGAGAGAAAAATGAGAAATTGCAAAAGAGGAAGAGAAGCAGGAAGATGCTGACGTTGCCGTTGGTACCCAGCAACGCTCAGATTGTTCACAACGGGTTTATGTCACACATATACACACTCATACACACACACCAACAAGGGTCCTGGCCAATATGAAAGCAATAAATCAGAATAATTTCACAGATAATTTGGATGTCACAGTTAAGCAATAGTAATAACAACTTTACAGAGAGAGAGAGAGAGAGAGAGAGAGAGAAAGAGAGAAGCACAAAGAGAAAGAGAGGGAGCGAGAGCCAATCATCCGAGACCAATCGCCGTGTCGAAGCCAGGAAAAAAAAAAAAAACTCCTTTTAAGCCGGATGAACTAGTGAAAGTTTCTCATCTCCTCTCCTCTCCCGTCCTTCTTTCTCCCTTAGCTGCATCATTTGGCGTGACCCTCTGGAAATGTCAGAGTCTCATGTGGCGGCGCTGCTGCAGTGACGGCGGCGTGGCGACAGGCTACGCCGCTGTAATTGTAATTACATCTTTAGAGTTTGGCGCCGGCGTGGACGTGGCAGAGGACACGCAGCCCATCTAACAGGAAAGACATTGCGGTGGAAGACACAAGCAGCTGGCTTTCATCGCCCATGAAAGAAGGCCCAGTCAATGATCTGTGTGTGTGTGTGTGTCACATAGAAAATGTGTGTGTGTCCTATACATTATTCAGTGGCTTCAACTTGCCCACATCTGTTCATCTCTCAGGACCGAGCAGAAGATGATGCAAATACTCCCCTGATAGACAATAATTACAATGCTGCCAAAACTTCAAACACACACACAAACACACACACACGCACACGCAATGAGCTCTGGCACCCGTGACAACCTCCGACAATGAATTCACATGGGACGCAGTCTGTTAGAGAACCATCCAGCAGCCAAAGTTACTTATTGCACACACACAAACACACACACATATACACACAAATGAAATCACACATCACAAATCACAGTTGCGTATTGCTGCACTCAGAGTCACAGATTGCAGGCACCTCCACATATGCACTTTTGCACAAATCATAGTGACAAATATTGCTTCACACGCAACCAACCATTACAATCAAACTGGTTCCATGAGCGTAATGTCATGGCTCCGTGATGGCACATAAAAGTGTCCTTTCTTTTCCATTGCAACTGTAGGACAGACACACAAAAGTGCTGTGTGTGTGTGTGATGGGCATAGTGTGTTTCTTCTTCCCCTAATTTGTGTTTGTTTGCTCAGACTACATGGAAACGGGGCGTTCGCGACTCTTTTGACCGATACGATGAACATGGATTGTGTATGTTTGTTCTGTGTTTACATGTGCGAGAAAGTGAGAAGAGAAAGTTTGCGTTTGCATTGTTGCTGTCTTTGTGTGCACACGCTAGGACGTGTGTGTATCGTCTACATGTGTGTGTGTGTGTGTGTGTGTGTGTGTGAGAGAGAGAGAGAGAGAGAGAGAGAGAGAGAGCGAAAAGGAGACAGTCTTCTCTGTAGCATCAGCCTTTGATCAGCGTCTGTGTGTGTGTGTGTGTGTGTGTGTGTGTGTGTGTGTGCGTGCCTGGTGTAGAGAGAGAGAGAGAGAGAGAGAGAGACAACCCCTGGTGTCTTGGAGGCAGATGAAACACTGCTTCTATGCAGGACTCACAGAACACCCACTATCCCTCTCTCCTTCTCCTTCTCTCTCTCTCTCTCTCTCTCTCTCTCTCTCCCTCCCTATTTCGCCCCTTGTAACACCAGTCCTTACCACAGCCAGTTTAAAAGCTATTCATGCAGAGCTGTGCTTTCATCCTGTATTGTTCCGTTTTTACCATCTCCTGTCGTTTTTCAAGGCTTTTATCAGATTACAGAGGAAGAGGAGGATGGGTGAAGTGGCTGCTGTTGTACACTGAGTCAGGTAGACACAGCGTGAAGGTGCAGGAAACACACTGGTTGTGGCAGCAAATTGATAACTATACACATATAGCATATGAATATTCTACTTCCATATAATGTATGATAGTATCTTTGCTCTGTTTGTTAGCCATGCTAGCTTCAGGTAGCAGGTAGCTAGCATGAGGTAGCAGGCAGTTAGCATCAGGTAGCAGGTAACTAACTTTAGGTAGCAGATAGCTAACTTCAGCTAGCAGGTAGTTAACTTCAGGTCGCAGGTAGCTAACTTCAGATAGCAGGTAGCAAGCTTCAGGCAGCAGTAGCTAACATCAGGTAGCAGGTAGCAAGCTTTAGGTAGCAGTAGCTAACATCAGGTAGCAGGTAGCAAGCTTCAGGTAGAAGTAGCTAACTTCAGGTAGCAAGCTTCAGGTAGCAGGTAGCTAACTTCAGGTAGCAGGTAGCAAGCTTCAGGTAGCAGTAGCTAACTTCAGGTACAGGTAGCAAGCTTCAGGTAGCAGTAGCTAACTTCAGGTAGCAGGTAGCAAGCTTCAGGTAGCAGTAGCTAACTTCAGCTAGCAGGTAGCAAGCTTCAGGTAGCAGTAGCTAACTTCAGGTAGCAAGCTTCAGGTAGATGGTAGCAAGCTTCAGGTAGCTGGTAGCTAACTTCAGGTAGCTGGTAGCTAGCGTCTGGTAGCAGGTAGCTAGCTTCAGGTAGCAGGCTAACTTCAGGTATCAGAGTTGCTCATAGCTATAGATTTGTTGTTTAGAAAGAGAAGATAGAGAAGGTAAATTTTTTGTTGTTGTTGTTTGTTTCATTTTGTTTTTCACTGTGCATACTGTTTGCTCTCTTATTAGCCATGCTAGCTTCAGGTGGCAGGTTACAAAGCTGCAAACACGCTAGCTTCAGATATTAGTTTACTCGTGGCTACAGCTTGGTTGTTCAGCATTGCCTTTGGTTTTCAGTTGTATATCAATGTCATATTTCAACGTATGGAAGCAGCCAGACTAGTTTCAGGGAGTCACACAGCTTATGATTGATAAAGACCTTCAAAGGGCCAAAACATGAATCATTCATGGTCTTCAGCGGAACACTGTAAAAAAAAAAAAAAAANATCAAGGAGATCTACATTTTACTTATGCTAAGCTGTGCTGGACCCTTTTTTCTTTATCATAATTAACATAATTAACATTGTGGCCTCATGATTTTTGTAGGTATTACATCTTGTAAAGGCACAATGTTAATTCTAAAGGACACGCACAATCAACGCTTCAAATAAACACAGGGTACATGTGGCCTTCATCTTGCCTACCCGAATGTGTAGTAAAACCAGCTAAGTTACTGCAGTATACTATGTATACTTTGTATGTGCAAGTACCAAACTATATTATTCATAGTTAACAACTGAAGAGCAATACAAGAAAGTCATTCTTCTTTCTCAAAGATATAGAAATATTATGTCTTTATTCTTTAACGTGGAGTTAATATTACAGTTAGAAAAAGTATGTTGTCATCAAAGTATTTGCTGCTTATTGCATTGATTATCTCAATGACCTCATTAGGATGACTGGCTTTGATAATTCTATCATGGTAATAATCTAATATTGGGCAGCTTAATTACCTCTTGTTTGCATTTGGCTTAATTAATGCACCCAAAACAGGCTTGGGTGTGTTATTTGTGCTTGTTGTTTATGCTAAAAGACCAGCACAAAGACCAGCGTATCCATGATGTGCTTGCTGACGTGCTTTGATTTATTGCTTATGGTTCATTTATGATGATCGATATTAATTCATTGTAATTTTACATTAGACATGGTGAGCAGAGAAACTGCTGAGTAATTCTGCGAATTAGGCACAAGACAATCACGTTTTGATCATTTTTGCTGGAATATCAAACTCTCCAAATATGAATTCAGTGCACATACCACCAGTCAGATAATTAAGCAAGGAACAGATGAATAATGAATATAGAACTGTTTGTGACTGTTATTGTATTGGAACTGACACAAGTATAATTGGAAATGGCCTATATCTTGATCACGCTAATTAGGCAGCCACAGCAGACAACATACTGTACATTTGTCTTGTAATTGACGCCAAGACTGTCTACATGCATTTAACCTAAAGTGTATAGGCTTAACTGGAGGACCTTCCATGTGCCACGGGCTTTAATGAAGCTCTAATTAAGAGTCCCATTAGGATATGAGAGGTTGCGAGTTAATACGTCCTTAAATAGAAAGATTTAGGTCTTTGGTGAAATACTCCAAGCAACTCATGATAGGTAAATGCCAGCTCATGGAGAAAAGGGAAGCTATTATTACTCTTATAATTATTAAATTTAAAGACACAAATATCCTTTAATTCAGCTTTTCATGGTCTTATATAAATCACTTAATATGAGGTTAAATTTGGGGGGGCTAATCTGGTGTTGGATAATCCCACTCTGAATTATTTATCACCTTGTAACACCTGTACATTTGTAAAATTCATCTCAATAAAGGGATAAGAGACAAAGAGGCACGAGAGGAGACATAATACAAAACCCGAGTTCCACATCCTTCATCCTTTATAATCCAGTTCTACGTGTGACTCAGATTAGGGTCACATATATTCACAGGAGTGCAGGCTGCTGTCTGGTAAAGGCACTGTGTCAAAGTCCTGTTCAACTGCCTTAGACAGAATAAAAGTGATTGAGAGAAGAGATGAAAAGCAATTTGTTTCTCGCTCTGTCATTGCTTGTAGATGGATACACACAACATGCATGCAGTTCCTTCTTCTTCAAAAAGTGAATTACAGACCAAACAAGGGAACATTTACCAAACGCTGATACTAAATTTGACATAAATTCTCTATTTCCAGGTTTCCTCAGTACTGGCGATCAGTCAGCCAAGGGGAACTACGGCCTGCTGGACCAGATCCAGGCCCTGCGCTGGCTCAACGAGAACATCGGCCACTTCGGTGGAGACCCGGAGAGGATCACAATCTTCGGCTCCGGAGCTGGAGCCTCCTGTGTCAATCTCCTTATCCTCTCGCACCACTCTGAGGGTAAAAACTTCTTCTTGCTTTTCGTTGCTGCTAAGAATTATTAACAGATATGGAAGAAAAACTGGGTTCCCAATGGTCATGAAATGCTTTACATAAAGCAAAACTTTTTCTGGTTAATAGCCTGGATCCAACACTGCAAATCAGTCATTCATGACAAATTTCTTGATTAATGGGTCGCAGCTGCTTTCCTGAATTCATCACCACACAAAGCAGATATTTCAGTCCTCAGCCTCTATCATTCCTCACTAATCCCTGAATAACCACAGTGCATATTTACACACCTTGACTCATCTCTGTGTATTTATTCTATATGTTTGCTGGAAACAGATGGTGATCCACACCTGTGTGTCTGTTTCGACCTTTAAAACTCTGCACAAACCGATGATTTACGCTTCATTCAGTGTAAAATAGCAAATCCTGGCGCTTCCCATTGGAAAGATGGCAGCTCAGAGGGCTTGACACGTCTATGCTCAGAGGAAACCACTGCTCACGCTGTGAACTGAAGAATTAAAGCAGTTGTGTGGTTAATGGGCAAATCCAGTTTGGATCCAGGTTATGTCATTCAGGCTTATGGAGGATAAATGACACGATGCTTCCAACATTACCTCACATTATGTTTTTTTTTTTTTTTTTTTTGCGAGCGTTCCTGGTCTTCTAATGGTCCGTTCCTTTGTAGAACAGAACCTTTGCATCTGTAGAAAACATACATCCATCTGACCTCATGCTCCCCATTACCAGCACCACACCCTGAGGCTAAGTGTTAACACTACACCACCAAAGACAGAGGCCCTACAGGCCAGCCAGCTTTGATCTGAATTGAGATCAGTGCGGCTGACGACCTACAGCCAAATGGTCCCGCGCTCGCCGCCTTTGATCACGCTGTTCTGTTCTTGAATCTGTCCTCCGATCGTAACTTCTCTGTACTCTGCGCTGCCAGAGGACACTCTCTCTCTCTCTGTCAGTTTCTCTCTCTTCATTTTCTCTCATACACACATACAAACTGTGGCAGAAACAGAAGAAATTGGTGGGTTAAAAGAACGAGAGAGAGATTAGAGGGAGCGTGTTCATAGATCCACACATCTGTTTCGGTCTCCACTCTGCGCTCGTATGTGTGTGTGTCAGCGTGATCAACCAGGCGTCTCACTCATCTCAAATTTTAACTCATTTTGTTTGCAAAGATGTGCCTGGAATGTGCGTCTAAGCTGGAGTGTGCATCTGTACCATGTGTCCACTTAACATAACTCCCATAATTATGTGTGTTAACCCCTCTGCATTAACTCAGGCACACCCAACCTTTTACATCAGGGCAGGGGACCCAATTTGGGCATTAAAAATATCCCAGGACCCCATTATTTAAAATGTGAACACAGATTCATTTGATAATGACAGTAAAGAACGTAGTTTGTGGCTCTTATTGTATGAGTTATAAACCAGTTTGACCGACCAATCAGATTGCAAGGTTTATTTAATTTTTGCATAGCAACCAGCAATGATTATTCACTGTAGTTTGTGAATTTTTCAGGCCCCTCCCCCCTTGTTAACCACTGCAGGACTCTCATGGTTGGGAAAGCCTGTATTAACCCTCTTTCTCCTGATGCTGACAACCAATCCCCCATTCTCATCCCTCCCTCTCCACCTTGTCATCACCCCATCTTTATCATCGTCTTCGTCCTTCATCAGCATCTAACAGTGTAACATCAGCTCTCCAGACGTTGCCTGTCTGTCACGTCCTCTCCCCCCCCCTCCAGGGATGCCAGGTAAGGAGTCTGTCATTCCTCCACTTAAAGGACACCAATCATGTCAACAACACAACGTCACAAATCAAGCCTGACAGCAGAAACGTAGGGGATGGATGGATGGCAGGATGGAAGTGGCAGAATGGATTTGGAGGGGGGGGGGNGGGGGGGGGGGTGTTGTTTGCGATACTGATATCGCTAACAGCACCCTTAACACTGTTAAAGGGAAAAGAGAGAGAGAGAGAGAGAGTGATAGGTGATGACGTGCTGTGGCTATAACACTTGATGGAGGGAAAACAGGAAGTAGGAGAGAAATACTCTGACATGGCAAATCAAGAAAGAGAAGCAGCTGAATAAAGGAAGGAAATGAGCAAGGAAGGCAAGAGGCACTTAGGGAGTGAAAAGAAACTGATTTTGAAGACAAATTAAATAATACCCACCTCCCACCTCTCCCTGTCTGTCTCTCTGCGTCTGTCTCTCTGTGCAGATAGGTAGGTTTTGCTGTTTCCAAGCTGCTTCCTACTGTAATTGATTTCCCAGGGAGAGGGCGCTCTGCAGCTCCGCTTAATAATTAACTGACTAGTCTGCAGCCCAGGAGAGGAAGAGGAGGAAAAGGTAGTGCGAGAGAAAACGAGGAAGGCAGGCAGCCCCTTAAACAAGCCACTTGAGTGGTTCAAAGAGTGCAGAAAGGGCAGATCCGGGCAGACTCGAGCAGAGACTGAAAGATAGACAAGTAGAGGGAGAGAGGGACCGAGGGAAGAAGGAAGAGGAAAATGGTTGTCTTGATATCTTAGGTCTTTTCTGAGTTATATCACCTTAGCATGCCATATCTGAGATGCTTGAAATCTGCAATTTTGCAATGTATCTGCTCCAGTGAGAATGATAAAATGAAAAGGAAATTCAAATTGGCAGTTTTTAAAGGATATTAGGGAATTTATTTTGAGCAGAAAAGGAGGAAAATGAAGAAGTTATATTTAATACTGATACTCTTCTTTCAATTTCAGTCTGACAGCTTCATAGAGCTCCATCCTGCCTGTAGTTTGTTCTCAAAGTCAAACAGGACATTTAGTGAAATCGCCAACATATTCACAATGAAGGTCCAAATTTCTTCTTTCATGCAGCAAATTAAATATCTCCTCCCCCTCTCTTTCTGTCCTTCCAGGTCTCTTCCAGAGGGCCATCGCCCAGAGCGGTACAGCCATCTCCAGCTGGTCCGTGAACTACCAGCCCCTCAAGTACACAAAGATCCTGGCCAGGAAGGTGGGCTGCACCTACACAGAGACGGCCGACCTGGTTGACTGCCTCAGACGGAAGAACTTCAGAGAGCTGGTGGACCAGGACATCCAGCCAGCTCGCTACCACATCGCTTTTGGCCCTGTAGTGGACGGAGACGTGGTGCCTGATGACCCTGAGATCCTCATGCAGCAGGTGAGGATCTAATACTACACACAAGGAATTTCTGTAAAAATGTTGTAGTCCCTCCAGGATAGTCAATGCAAAATCAACCAATCAGAGAGCTGGCAATTTTGACCAATCCCCGCACTTTTAGGCTAAAAGAGTCCAATCAAAAGCGGGTTCTAATTTTGACAGATTACTGCACTGTTACCAGGGGAAACAGCCCAATCCAACCAGTCAGCACGTGCGAAGACGGCATGACAGGCAGTACAATGAACAGAAATCAATCACATTTGCCAAATAAATAAATAAGTAAATAAATAACAACTAAAGACCGAATGAAACAATTTTCAAATGTTTTACATTAAAGTGAAGGAAATTGTTTTGCACTCCATGCAACGTTGTGCTGGAACATAAGAGAAAGTCGACAGAGGAATTGGAAGCAGCAAAGCATATGGGAATGTCAGAACAGTTAGCACAGCAGCGGCAGATTAGCATGATTGAAGTAGCAGCAGGAAGACTATGGCAAGCGCTGAAAGAATCAAGGTGAGTGGCGTTTTATTCAAACTTCTACCAGCGTTTCCCATCTCGCCTTGTTTCCCATTATGTCTGGCCCATTATGTCTCGCCACAGTCTCATTATGAACCCAAAATATTATTTCATCATCTCTCACTCCCAGACAGAAAATGTCCGCTATCCGTGATGCTAATTTTCGCTATGTTAAACTCCATTTACTTATGCTAAAAACGTTAGCAATCTAAAAGTCCGCTAGCTGCAACGGGAATTAGCGCCATGTAAAATCCCATTTGATTATGCTAAAGTACAAAAAGAAAAAAGAGCTGTTTGTTCAGTAAAATAAACTAAATTGAGAACTTTAAATGTTTCTAATTGTTTTTATTTTGTATATTCTGCTTATTGTCCTAAAACTGAGCACATATGATTTTTGTTGCTTTACATGAAATTAACAAGAAAAAAAATCACAAAATGTATGGCAGTATTTCAGAAAAGCTGCCACAAACAAAAAAAAAAAAAAAAAAAAATTGTTTTTGGCCACAAATCACAAAAAATTTTGCAAAATCCTGGAGGGACTGATGTTGTAATTCATGTCGTTTCCACTTTGTATGAAGGATGCCATTAGTGTGACCTTTGCTACTTTTTGTTATTAGGCTGCAGGATTTCCCAAATTAATACCTCAAACCAAATTATAATCTCTAAAAAACTAATTAAAGGGGAGTATCAAAGGGTTTGTGGCTCATTTCAAGGGGCTGTTATTCGATGAGCTCTTTGAACATATGGAATACAGAGAGCATTTGTGTGTTTGGCTGCTCTCAACGTGCTCTCCCCTCCCTGCACCACTAGGGGGAGTTCCTCAACTATGACTTCCTGATTGGAGTGACTCAAGGAGAGGGGCTGAAGTTTGTGGACGACAGCGAGGACAACGACGGCATCTCAGCAGCAGCATTCGACTACACCATCTCTAACTTTGTGGACAACCTGTATGGATACCCTGAGGGTGAGGAAGGCCAACGGTACCCTCCGTTTCAGCTTTCATGCTTTCTCCCATACATATTTCATCAACACATAAAAAAAGACCTAGCAAAAAAAAAAAAAAAAAANAAAAAAAAAAAAAAAAAAAACAGCATGCAGTGGAAATGCAAACTGTTAAAACATAAAGTGGGAAAAGAATGAAAACAGAGATGAAATATGAGCTTGTTTAAGCATATCAACCAAGACAGGCATACTAAAAAGATTGTGTATCATGGAGATTATCTTTCACTGTGGTTGGTCTGTGCTGTGGCCTTTTAGGCGCCGTGGGCCTTAATGGCATCTCTCATCGTCCCCTGGCAGTCAGCTCCCAATCACAGCGCTGTTGTTTCTAACAGATCAGCCTGCAAACCCCTCACAGCAGGCCGCAGTCAAAATACAGACACATTTGGATAATGCAGTCATGCTGCCTCTCAAGCGTCTCAGTCATTTTGTTCTCAGAGAGGCATATCCTCTCTTTCGCCCTTTGTGACGCTCAGTCTGTCCTTTTCGTCTCTCTCATTGTCTGTCTGTCTCTCTCTCTCTCTCTCTCTCTCTCTGACACACATATAAACACAGATGCCTCTTTGATTTCTCTCCATCCCTGTCATTCCTCCTCATCTTAGCAACATGCACTTCTCTCTCCCTCGACCCCTCCTTTCATTCTTCTTGACAGCTCTCACTGATCTCTTGAAATGTTCTGTCCCTGTCATTACTTGCTCCTGATATCTTTTCTCTTTTCCCCCTCACTCCCGCTTTTTCCTCTTCTTTTTCTTACCTCTGATCCTCCAGGTAAAGACATCCTGAGGGAGACTATTAAGTTCATGTACACAGACTGGGCAGACAGGGACAATGGTGACATGCGGAGAAAAACCCTGCTAGCTCTGTTTACGGACCACCAGTGGGTGGCGCCAGCGGTGGCCACCGCCAAACTCCATGCCGAGTTTCAGTCGCCGGTTTATTTTTACACCTTCTACCATCACTGCCAAACCGAAGCGCGCCCCGAATGGGCCGACGCCGCACACGGAGATGAGATACCGTACGTGTTTGGCGTGCCCATGATCGGTGCAACAGACCTGTTCCCGTGCAACTTCTCCAAGAATGACGTAATGCTGAGCGCTGTGGTGATGACGTATTGGACTAATTTTGCCAAGACTGGGTAGGGATTACTATAAATTATATTTTACATATTTTATGTCTTTTATTCATAATGTTAATCACCAGAGTCAGCTAGCTTGTTGTTTAAGTGAAGAGGTAGATCAGTATTTAGCGATGTAGTGTTGAGAAAATAGATCTTGATCTCAATACTTTTGGCTTAAGTTAATATTTTATTGAAAACTGTATAAATTGAGGGTGTATTAGTGTTTAGATATCAACATAATGTAGAAATACACAATATATCATTATCTGAATAAAACCTTGACAATATTTTAGCTCTTGTAACTGAGATGGTCTCTGTCCACTAGGGATCCTAACCTGCCCGTCCCTCAGGACACCAAGTTCATTCATACCAAGCCCAACCGTTTCGAAGAGGTCATCTGGACCAAGTTCAACTCCAAGGACAAGCAGTACCTCCACATCGGCTTGAAGCCCCGTGTCAGAGACAACTACAGAGCCAACAAGGTGGCTTTCTGGCTGGAGTTAGTGCCTCATCTTCACAGTCTACACGAAGAGCTGTTCCCCACCACCACCCGCTTACCACCAGGCCCTGGCCCTGTCACCCACAGATCATGGCCCAAGACATCGGGCCCCCGCACGACTCGCCACCCCTACCCAACCTTCCCCTCCGACCCAGAGCCTGAGGGTTCAGAGCGCCCACACCAGGACCTCTTTCCAGGAGACACCCGAGACTATTCCACTGAGCTGAGTGTGACAGTGGCCGTGGGAGCATCACTCCTCTTCCTCAACATACTCGCCTTTGCTGCCTTGTACTACAAGCGTGACAAACGGCATGAGATGCGACGCCACCGGCTGTCTCCTCAGCGAGGAGGCCCTGCCAATGACCTGGCTCACAGCCAGGAGGAGGAGATCATGTCTCTGCAGATGAAGCACTCTGAGCACGACGCTCATCATGACATGGAGCCACTCCGGCCTCACGACATCCTCCGGCCAGCCTGTCCACCCGACTACACGCTGGCGCTGCGCCGTGCACCGGACGACGTGCCGCTGATGACACCTAACACCATTACGATGATCCCCAGTACCATCACCAGCATGCAGCCTCTCCATGCCTTCAACACCTACCCCTCCACTGGCCACAACAACACCCTGCCCCACCCCCACTCCACCACCAGGGTATAGTAGGGACTGGCCAGACAGTGCCACCTAAGGACTGGGAGGAGTGGATCTGGACTTTTGTTCTGTTCTCTTATTCTCTTGTTTTTCCAAAAACAATTGCACCTCCTGCGTCATTTATTGTCAAACGCAGCAGCTCCCTCCACTGGTGGCTTGTGGAGAAACAACTGAACTACAAAGCAGCAAATGACAAGTTTGGGAGCAATTTAGATTATTCAGATACTGGTTTCAAAGGACTTGTGTTTCCAGACTAAAGCCCCCTGACATATGGGGACAAATGGCTTTCAGCCGTCTCTGTTTTTCCCTTTTTTTTTTTTTTTTTTTTTTTTTTAAACTTTGGTGTCATCTCTTTTACTGTCCCTGGTGTTTTGTGTGCATATGACAGTCTCTTTTCTACATCTGTGTCTTATCTCTGCTCTCTTACTCTCATCCAGTCTGTGAATCTTCCCAGCGCTCCTTCACTCCATGGATTCCTAACGACGGAGCTTGGAGGATAGAGTACATACGGTAATCATATAGCTATGAAAACATTGTTATCTTTCATTCTACCAGCATTCTTGGTGCCAAGTATGTACTACTGTGTTTGTTTTCCCATCGAGGGGAAAAAAACTAAAGAAAATTCTAGAGTATTCCTATTTACTGTCAACTAACAGATGCTGTGTGTTTTCATGACAGAGTGCCAAATTGGCCCTTGATTGTGTTTTTATTTCTTTCATCTTTCTCTTCTTTTGTTTATTGTTGCTTTTTGTGGAAAGAATTTTTGCTGAAAATATAGATATAGAGAAATGATATTATATATAGTTATATATAAATGTGTACAAAGGAGAAAGTATATAAATGGGTTTTATCAGTGGGGATCAATGCATGAATTATTTTTAAAGATGAAAGTGATGAGGGAAAGGACACTGTCAATGCACGTTTCCCAAGTCTAATCCAATCATATCTGTCCACCGTGGATAGTGTGTTCTTTATTTTACCAAGGAACCAGAACACAGAAAATCCTGAAATAACACACCTTCACCTCCTGACACTCATCATCCTCACAAATTTTTAGAAAGTCTTAACAGTGAAAGTAACATCGATCAAATTATTTCTCTCTCATTCCCTCATTTGTGACATTATTCAGAGATCTTGTTCTGACAGGTGATGCAGCACGCCGACACCAAACCCATCTTCCAGTTGCAGCTTCCTCTTTCCGTCTGCGTGGAGATTATTTTTAGGCTGTGTGAAGTTTTGTTGTAGCTTACCTCTACAGAATTATTTTTATGTTGTAGAAATAAAGCAGAGGGAAGCAGCCTCTGCTCTTTGACTCCTTTACACTAACGCCATCTGCACCCCGACTTCCAGCACATGCATATTCTGTTTGATGTGTATCTGTGTGTGTGTGTATGTGTGTGTATACCTGCTTCACATGGGCATAGGTGGGCCTAATTAGAAAACAAAGAGATAGAGAGGCAGACAGGAAACATCACCCCATGGTATAAAGTCAGACTCCAAAATGAGCTCCTTCTTGCTGTATACCCAAACACTCCTCATCATATCATGCCCACTTACATGCCCCTCCTTTCTCCACCAGCACACAAGCTTTATAGTCCAGACTATGCCCGCATCATGATGATCTCCCATAACCACCCTGCTACGACCACAAATTTTACAACAAACCGCCTGATTTCACTGTTTCTCCACTCCTCCACACAATTTCCGACCTCACTTCAGCTCTGCTCTTATCCTCACATTTAAGGGTTAGTTGACTAAGCCGGTGACTTCTGGTCAGCTCATCGCTTGTAAATTAAACTCTAAGCACACTGAGGGTAACGTGTGGGCCTTCATGGCCTGTGGTGCCGAGCTGGAAAATGAAAAAGGGGACTGGGATCTCCTTAACAGGGTAATAGCAACACAGTTGACAACTGCTGTTTCTTATTCTGCTCTTTTCTTTTGAGTGAGGATGTGCAGTAGCTCAGCAACGCCCCCCTCTGACTAAGGATGGAAAATATAGATCACAGGTAAAACAAAACCCCCACTGAACTGATGTGTTGTTGTTTTTTGAGCCCACACCAGGACATGGTAGCCTGCGTACAGTACATCCAGTATGGGAGAAGTTAGTCAACGGTGCTGTCTTTGCTTGTGCTCTAGCTTTAGCTTGTTTGTTTGTTTGTTTTCTATTTTATTACTGCCTGGAGGGGTGGGTGGGGGCTGGAAAGGAAGAGATACCCACAGAAGGTCCTATCAGATGTTTTGTAAGACTGCTGAAAGGGGAAATGTGCACAATATATAACACAAACTTGTGGATAAATGCTGTGGATCAGATGATGGACAGTACAAATCGAGTTTGAAACGGTGCACAGTGTGGAAGAGAACTTTGGAAGAGATCGAGAAAAGACTCAGCCTTAAATGTAGTAACCAGATCCATGGATGGACTGATCACTAGCACCAAGGACTCTGAAAGGCTGGGTTATCTTTCTATCCCAGGATTACACCCTGATATTTTGTCATATGAATTATCAGATCCACATGAACCCTTTTATACTCACTCCTGTCAATAAGAAGGCAGTGAGAGGCTGTGGAGTTACTTCAACACGATACTGACACTGCTGGAAGTGAAAACAGCATCAAGGTATTTAGTTTGGTCTGTTCTTTTTCCTTGTCTATTTTATAAGCTAACACTGGAGGGCGCCATCGTGACAGATTCACAGCTGTCTGCCCACCCGGAGGAGAGCAGATGTGTGGCGTTAAAAACCAAACTGGGTTACAGGAAAGAGACAGACACAACATCTAGATAAAGATCAAAAGTGTACATTTTTAAGTGTAAGAATCAAACAGACAAAATATTTGTAAATATTAAGTTTCTTGTTTGTTTTTATTTTTATTTTTTGAGTGAATGAATGAAATATTTACTTTGTGACAAACAAAAGACAACAGGTGCAGGTTGCAAAAAATGATGGCCACGTAAAGGCTTGAGCTAAATATGCTTATGACTGAGCTTATTTCATGACAGAACATTTCCTTTACTGTGTCTGGGTCTGATGTTGCATAATATCATGTGGAAATCCTGTAGCATCACGATTTCTCAACAGGAAAAGCAGTCACCGTAGCAAAAAAAAAAAACACTCCACTCCCTTGTGACAGAGGCACATATACTGCATAAACAAATGTAAACTTTAAAAAAACAACTATGTCAACACTATAACTCTTTCCATTTAAGACATTTGAAGTTGAAAGTGTGTATTTATGGTAACATGGAAGAGGCTAAAAGTATGCATCCTCCGATAGGCCCGTCGGAGAGTTGGAAGTAGAAATTTCTTTTCCACCTGTCAATTCCTGTTACCTGTCACCTGTCTGCATCTGGTAAAATCTCCATCTCTGCCAGGCATGCCCACTTCACGCAGAGTTTGGTCAGGTGTGGTGAGGTGTTAAAGTCAGGAGGTTTTTTTCATTTCTCTCTCAAGCTTTTTTTTTTCTCTCTGTCACTGTATCTGTACTCCATAGACAGAATTGAAAGTGAAATTGCCCAGTTACCCACCCTTTTTTTTCCACCCCCTTTCATGATCAAGTAGAGATCGCAAAAATATACAGAAGACCTAAAGTGAAAGTGTGTGTCGATTTTCTCCAATTATGTGATAAACCGTGTGTAGCAATTATAAAGTCAAAGGCGTACACCAAACTTGCTGTTTAGTCTTTCAGGCGTCTCATCTTCCATCTAAGTGGCTTCTTCAGCTCTGAGTCAGTGGTGCAGTAAACCGTCATTTATCCTCTGAGTCGTTCACACCTTGGGCCTGGTAACTCCATGGGTCAGAGAACCTTAGAGGGGTGGGGTGGGGCTCTGACACCACTTATCACCTTCTTAGAATGCTGTCCTAACATCTCTACCCTGATTACTTCAGTTTCAGAACAGTTGTACTTGCAGTCATGTGACTATGACATCCCGGACATCTGGTCTGAGGTATGAAAGACTCTCCAAGGCTAAACGCTGGTTTAATGCCAAACATTGATTCAGAACTGAAGAAGCAGCTTGGATGAGTGATGAAACATCCGCATGACTAAAATCCAGTTTCATTGTACGACTGTTAATTTTTTAAGTTTATTATGTGCAGTTATTTACCATTTAAAGTAGTACAGTAGTGTGTGCAAGACTCAGTCTGATCTATTATTATTTGCTTCATGTATGTGAGTGGTATGGGTCATTTTGAGATTCTGTCTCCAGTCAAAATGCATAAAGCACTTTCATGAAAAACACGCACACACACAAAACACACACACTCATACACACCTTCACCTTGGTCTTCATTGCCGAGTTGCACCTGTTGTCTTGTTTTTTACATTCTTTGTTGAATTCAGAAACCCAAGACTTGACATGAAGAAAAGTGTTGATGACATTTTAAAAAAGATGATTATTAAAAAAGTAAAGTAAAACTATAAATAAATGAGGTGATGATATTTCTGTTTACTTTAGAAGTTATTATACACTGTATGCTGTGATTCTGATCTGGGAAACATTAAAGACATTCATAGCCTGTCGGCTGATTTTATCTCTTTATTGAATCATTTAACAGAAGAAAGCAATAAGTGTGTATATATAACAGCAAAATCCCATTAAATGCTCTGTTAATTCTTGTGTATGATATCAGAAATTTCACCAAACAAAACACAATATGCATTATGAAACTTATTTCTTCATTAAAAAAAGATGTAACCTTGTATTTCAATACTTTAATGCCTTCACCATTTTTTTAATCTTATTGCTTTCATTTATATTTTGCATGTTTTCAGTCCTAATTAAGAAAAACTCTATAAATCACAAAAAAAATATGCATTCTATGCAAATTCTGATTTTTATCAAACCGAAAGCATTTTATTATCTCTTGATATACTCCTAACATTTACAGTTCAAAACAACATGCATATTATATATTGTCATTCAATGTATTCAATAAAATGTAGCACTGGTTTTTGCATCCCTTTCATAAGGTAAAGCAGGAAAATATTGTATCTCTAGGTTGCTGTTCAGTAATATTTTCAACCTTGTTATCATATCTATGTTACTATTTGTGATGCTGCACCACTTGCGGAAAAAATGTCCGAAAACATCCATGTGAGTAGGAACTGCACCTCCACACGTTCAAATCACGTGCAGCAGAAAAGATGGGCTTCTGTTTCACTTCACAGCAAATAACTGTTTGAGGCTTTCTTTTGCTTGCTTTTGTGTAATTGTTTTCCAAGTTGGAGGAATATCAGCAGGGTTTGCATGATATTTCTTGGCAAACCTTTTGTTGAACTTTGTCATCACATATTTCCAGTAGTCTGAAGCTTCAAGACTTCCGTCTGGAGGAATTTTCCAGTCAGGGAAAATTTCTGCGTATTTCTTGTATGGATGCCACTTATAATTTGTAGCATGGCAGCGAAAGCTTATGTCACTGATCACAGAAGAAGAACATATATCAGTGGTGAGTTTTTCTGAATTTTCCCACCTGAATTTTCCCAGACCCTTTGGTCGATGTATTGAAGCCCAGTGCTTAGTGTGAGCTTGTCCTCCTGCCTCACAAGGCGCTTTGCAGAATGGACACTGTTTCCCACATCCAATCACCCTGGTGAAAAGCTCATTTTGGGGCTTGATGTGAAGTTCTTCTAATTTTATTTTGATGTCTGTTTTTTGACATTTCTTTCTAAGAACTTCCTCCATATCCCCTACACACTCTGTGAGCCAGTCAGCAAACTGTTCCTTGTCTGCATTGTTTAGGATCATAAAAGCTCCAAGAGCATCCTGGGAAATCACCAATTTATCACCAAGCTCTTTGCAGAAATCTTCAACAAATTTGACCAAGTTGCCATTCTTGTCATTTCTGGCCTTTTTGATAGCATCTTGTATGCTCCTGATAGTTGTCTGAAGATGTCGGTTCTCCATCTCAAACTTTGTAGATCCATTTGAGAAATGTTCCACCATTTGGTCAAATATCCAGTTCTTCACATATTCCTCATATGATAAAATGTGGTGCAAATACTCCTTAAATGAGTCCTCCATAAGCAAATCCAGTAAAATAGAATACTGGAAAAATATCCGTGTGCTGAATTGCTGGCATGTCAGCATTTCACCAATAATGTCAGGACCCAAGGAGCGGTTGACAAAGTCTTCCACTGCTGGTCTTAAGCAGCGGTCAGTGAATTCTTGCGCTTTCTTCTGGCACTGGTCTCGTTCATGGAATAAGTCTTTAAAATCAGCACGGAACTTTTCTTTGTTTTGATTCAGACATCTGTAAGGGTCATTTGTTTGGATGAAATCATCATGCAGTTTCTGAAAATGTCTGGCTGCATAAGCACAGATGTGCTGCTTCAGAGAAACTTCAAACTCAGTATCAACCTGAACATCTGGATTGTTCTTCAGTTTTTCATCAATCATGTGCAGGATCTCCTGGATGTAGGTGTCATGATAGTTTGTTCTTCTTTCCACTTTTTCCTTCACAAACTGTGTGCAAGCAGCAATGATGCTGTCAGCCATTCTTTGTACATGATCTTCTAAGTTCAACCACTGACTGACAGTGTGTTTAAGTTTGTTCAGACATCCCTTAGCTGTATATTTGAAAGGCTCCGATCCACAGATTTCTAGGGATTTTTGGGTAAATAATTCACTTGCATGACTCCCTTTGTTTTTTAGATTTGCCCGCAGTTGGTGAAAAGTCTCAGTGAAGACGTTCAAGGCCTTTAATTTAGCAAAGGCTAGTGTCTTTACTGTTTTATCCCACAAGTGGTCAAATTCTTCGTCCAGCTCTTTTTCTGTCAGTTTGACATTTCTCTTTTGGCATTCATGAATCAAATCACATACTTTTGCTTCTAATTCTTTTGTATGTGTCTCTTTGATTTTGTCAAGTTCTGTCATTCCCTGTCTGATTTCAGCTGCTGTGTGGAGCTGATTGAATACAGATCTTTGGATTTCTCGTCCAAGGCTTTTTGCACTGTTTGTGAATTCTTCTTTGTATCCTTCTACCAGATAGACATGACACTCTTTCTGTTCGAAGTACTGTTTCAGATTTTCAAGAAGAGTCCTTTCCCATTGAGACACTTCTTTGCAAGCTTCACTTTCCAAATAAGTGAGAAATTCTCTGATGTCAGATGTTTCAGATTCATCGGCAGCTGTACCAAAGTTTGAAATTCTTGTTTCAGCCTTTCTAACCCATGTGTACATGTGTTTTTTGAACTCCCACTCCCACTTGTTGAATTCTGTGCATAGCCTAATGTATGCATCAGCCACTAGGCTGTTTCTGAAACTGAAGATGAAATTTTCATGTTTCACTGCATTCCACAGACTTGTGATCCACTTAGTAAACTCCAAGATCTCAGATGATTCACAATCTCCTAAAATTTGGGTTATGTTTTTCTTGAGATCATAAACAGCCTCACTGTACCCTGCATTAACTGGTGCCATTGGTGGGTTCCCATTCCAGAGTCCAGGAATGTACCAGTTTCCAGTGTCTGGATTGTATTCCATCACATCAGTGAAGCGCTGGTTCTCCTCTCTCTTTTCCATCTTGGCTGCTGCCTGGGTCATCTCATTTAACTGCTGTAACAGTAGTTTCCTGTCTCTTAAGTTCTTGTCATGCGCTGAAACATCCGACACATTCTGATGAACAAACAGGCATTTGGGCTTTTTGCCTACCTCTTTCATCCTGAGGAAAGCATGGACGACTATTTGCAGGATGTCCTTCATTTCTGTTGAGTTTTCCATTGCAATATTGATAATTGTGACATCACTCAACCCTACAACAAGTGTTGCAAGCTCATTGTCATGCTCATAACTATTATCCAGCTGTGCAAGCTCTGGTGACTTTAGGCCTTCGGTGTCAATGATTACCATGAAGTCACAGTTCAGTTCCTCTTTCAAGTCTTCATTGAGTTTGATGAGCAACATAAAAGCACCTCTGGTGCATCTACCACTGCTGACTGCAAACTGCACTCCAAACATGGTGTTAAGGAGCGTGGACTTTCCTGTGCTCTGAACTCCAAGAACTGTGACCACCAGTATCTTGTTCTTTGGAGACACCAAGTCATTCAGCTGAGCGAGAACATCTGTCACCCACGTCACAGGTATGTTGGATGCATCTCCATCTACAAGCTCCAGGGGGAATCCATTAAGCAGCAATTCTGCACATAGTTTGGGTAGATGCTGCATTTGTTGACGTGATGGGTCATTTTCTGGAAGGGAAACTGCAGCTTCATAGATCTGACCCATTTCACGGAAGAAGTGTTCAATTCCCAGTGAGCTGTTGGAAATTTTTTTGTCAATGTCTTTAATTTCCTCTTTGTTTTCAGAATTTTTGCATTTCTCTTTGTACTCTTCCCTAAGGCCAGATAGTTTTTCTCTGGACAAGTTATCAAGATTCATTCGCATCCATTTCATAAAATAACTCCTCTCTATTCCTGAGCTCGAAATTGCATTTATGAAGTAAGTCATTGCATTTGACATCTCATAAGAGTTTTGTTCTTTCCGAAGTTTGATTTTCTGCTCTTGGAGCTTACTTTTGTACATTTCTATATTTTCAGACCCAGCTTTTTGAAGCCTACATTCTTCCCTCTCTAAGCGAGTCAGTTCTTTCCATACGTGACCTTGCAAGGGAAGCTGGGCTTCTTTGTATTGTAAGATGTCCTCAATTTCTGCGGTGATGGCATCTGCATTTTGCTTGGCTCTCTGGCACTCTGGACAGTCTTCATCAACCAAGACTCCCAGTTCATAAGCAACATCAGCCATCTGCTCCACTTGCATCTTTGTCTTTGAGTTCTCAACAACATCTCTGACTGTTTTCCGCAAAGTTTTGACAAAGTCTGCATCATTCATCTGCTTTGTCTTTAAAATGATGTTGTGGTTTGTCAAGCCCAGCTCAGTTGCTACTCTTTTTAGAGCATGAAGATTGAAATATTTGCTCTGTTGATTAGCCACCAAGAACATTTGTGCCTTGTTGTGTTGGTTGGTCAGGAGCTCGCAACCAGACTCCAAATTGTCAAAGAACACAAAAACTGCTGAGGATGTCTGACACAAAAAAGAATATTGCATTTCAAATGAAGCAATATCCCCACGAAGATTAGCTACAGCTACTGGTTCACCAAAAAGATCGATGTTTTTGTTTCCACAAGGAAGATACCAACTAATTTCAGTTAATCCATTGGATATTGTTCTGGGACTGTCCCCACACTCCATGTTTCGGTGAACAAAGGTGTCATGATACTGTTGAGAATTGCTCAGAGCCTTATTAAGAATCTCTGACTTGGACAAGGAGCACTCACCCATTCTCACAAAGGATACCAATGGAATCTCAGAAAGAATGATTCTGTTTTCAATAAAGCCTTTGGACTCTGAAAGTGACTGACATCTGTACTTCTTAACAATGTCTCTCATGGCCCAAAGCATGAGTGTGCACTGTTGTGTGTCACTATTAGGAAGCAGAAGAGGTACAGAAAACTGACACATGGACATTTTCAAGGCCATTTCCTGCTGTACAAACCCATCAGAACACAGAAAGAGAGCTGTGACAATGTCAAGAGGGTTTATCGTATCACCTGAGTTTGAATTGTTGATTAGGTTATCAAGATCAAGCTCTATATCCCCAGATGAAGCATTGCCTTTTGACTCACATACTGATGTACATTTCATATTTCTAGCTGTCACATTAGCCATCATCAGTTTTTTCAGAAAATACCATGGAAGATCTGAGTGACACTTGGCAGGATCATCAGTGATGGTCTTCTTGTTGATTTGAAGCATTGTGCTCAATGATAGCTTCTCTCTGTAGTGCTCCTCCAACCCCAGATTCTCCAGTAAGCTCTCCAGGTGTGACTCTGTGGAAAGGAAGGCACAGATTATTTTAACACAACTGGTTTATTCTCATAATATATTGTTCCTTATAACAAAATAAGTGAACATGCAGTATAGAGCAACATAACCTCTGTCTCTTGGTACTGTATATGACATGCAAGGTTATTTTTAGATCCTGACTTTGAATTCAACTGGAAATAAATCACTGGTACTCAGTATTACATATTGAAAAATTGGAAAATTTGAAGGACATTCAATTTTAGCAACAGGCCAATGTTTCACTAGCGGGCCAGACCTTATTGCTGCACTTTTTTTGTGTTGATGATGGTTTTATGAATAAACTTGCTGCTCCACACTGAAATTTGTGGCAGCCTCAGTATCCCAACTTAAGAAAGGTGTGCCATGTATCTGTCAGCCCTTTTTGCATAAAAACTACACATGCAAGTCTGAAATTTCTTATTTGTCATCAAGTCCATCTGCAGAAATATAAATTCCCTTTTTGTCCAGTCACTCAGCTTTCATTTGATTTTTTGGCATTGGCTTTTTTTTTCTTTTTCTTTTTGGCTGTTGTACATTATTTTCACAGAAGTCTCAGTAATGTACTCAAAGTTGAACTGCAGTTAAGCCAAACATACATCTGCCACTAGATGGCGATAATGCACTTGTATGGTGGACAATTACAATTGCCACTAATTGATGAAAATACACACTTGTAGTTGACATTTAAATACAACACTTGAGGGTGACAATGCACAATTATGGTGGCCATTATAGAATCATGTCATGTTTAACTTTCATCATGTTTAACTTTTTGATTGATCTATTTTACTGGGAGTTTTATGTAATCCTTTCAAAATCCTCATTAAAAATGTAATTAATTCATTTGAAAATTATTTAATTTCTGTTAATCCATCCATCCATTGTCAATACCCGTTTGTCCTCTTAAGGGTCATGGGGGGGACTGTAGCCTATCCCAGCAGTCATTGAGAATTAAATCTCATCAATGAATTGCTCTATAACCATTTATAAAACACCCCAAATCAACCATATAACAAGGCCAAAAGTGGCATTGTTAAATCAAATTGCGAGCTCATTTTCCATGGTGATGCTCATAATTACCAAAACTTACAGTCCACAGAGTCCAAACAGAATTTGTCAATTTGACCAAACTTTCACACTTTTAAGAAATCATTTGATTCAGTTTTAATTCCAAAAATGTTGCAGACAGGCTTATGTGTGCTTTCATCAGTTTTACTTTTTCTGCAGATTTTGTTTTCTGCCATCTTTCAGAGTCAGGGAGAAAATATGTACAGGTTTCATAAAATCTTTATTATGTTTGTGTTACTTACTTGTGTGGAAGGATGTCACAACAGGTTTGCTTATTTGTCTGTTCTTGAGTTGTGTAGAAACACTGAGGGAGTATTTCATGCCTGGCTTCAGGCTTTTCAATGTCAGGTTGTTAGCGTTTGTTGTTTGCTTTTGTCCAGATTCTCCATCACAGCAACAAGTCACTACGTATCCGTGCACATCACCAGCGGGAACGTCCCAAGTCACAGATGCTGAGTCACTACAGACCTCGCTGACTGTTATTCTCTCAGGAGGGATGGGCTCTGAGGACAAATTAACAAGCTTTCAGTCAGAACTGGACATTCAGGTTCTTCTGTGCATGTCTGCAGTTTATAAAGTTTTGTTTGAATATCAAGTTTCTGGGGTGTGGTAGAGGACAAAGCCGTCACAGCTTATTTGCAATATGGCACAAAACATATATATTTAAACAGTTTTTCAGCACAAAGACAATTTTTGGAATCTTTTTCTATAGGTATGTTTAAGCAATTATGTTTTACTTAAATGTTTATTTACCTGTGAAGACACATACAGTGGATTCTTTGCTTTGTTTTCCATTTTCTGCAGCTCTGATGATACTTAATGTATATTCAGTCCCAGGATGCAGTCCTTCAACATCAATATTGGTGTCATCTGCCATGATCACACTGCCTCTCTGTTTCACACTGTTTGTCTGTGTGTTGCAGGTGTAAGTTAAATGAATCATACATCTTACAGAAGAATCATTGGGGGCCAAACCAAGACAAACAGTCTCAGTGCCAACATTGAGAACTGCTACTTCTCCTAGTGGAGGAATATCTGTCAAAAAAAAAAACAAAATTGTGATCTCCAGGATCTCTGCATTACAGTATGTCTTCAGTTGTTAAAACACGCACAACTGGCACAGGGAACTTTTATACTCTTTGTTCTTTTTAGCTGAACAATACTAACTTTCAGTCTGCTGAGAGTCTGTGGGAGTGTCACCTCCTCCCTCACAGTAAAGGTCAGGGATTGAATCACTCGCATCATAGAATTCCTAAAAATTCAACAGAGGAATCAATTTGCACCATAAATCATGTCACATCCATAACTGATATCAACAGGTAATAGAAATTAGCTGCTTACCTCATCAGAGTCACTCATTGTGGAAATACTTTGGCCCAGATTATTTGAAACACCTTTCCACTGAAAGTAATAAAGTAGAAGTTATGTTAGACTTTGGCTGTCAAATACTACTGACATTACACGTGCTAAGAGAGAACATACAAAGATAAAGAATGGAAACTTACCTTTATAGAAGAGTTATTCAGTAATTTTCACCAATGATGTTGGAAACCATTAGTCCTGAAGGAAACTGACTCGACCTCTCTGCATCTGGTGAAGAAATGACTCTGACTTCTCCGTTTATTCTGTGGGCTGAAGCCACTTTTGCTTTCATTTCTGACAAAACACGTGAGGCTGCTAGAAATGAAACATACCAGATTACAGTAAATTGAAACTAAACTCTAAATAACAGGACCTATATAAGCTTCATAGAAACAACCTATTTAAACTGTATAGCATATAGCTTTAATAAAGACGTTTTAGTGGATCTAAACTAGGCCACAAATCTTAGGGAAAAATTATTTTTTTTCCTTGATTACATGATATGCAGATGGAAAAGTTGTGTAGTTTTTAGCATGAAGTAAACACTAATAGTAAAGTTATAGAAGCATAAAATGTTATTATTTTGTCATAAAGGGATTGTTAGAAGGATTTAAAGGTGTGAAAAATAAATAAAATGGTCCACATTATGAAGAAATTTTATTTAATGGACTACAGTTTAAAAAGGGCTTAAAATATGGGTTTTAATGGACCAGTACCCTTGATTTTGTTCACATTTGTGTATTGCTCTATCTTACCACTTTGTTTTATATATATATATACAGTATATTTAAATCGGCCTTGTTTAGCCTTACGGAAGCCCAGAAATGTGATTTTTTTTTTTTTTTNTTTTTTTTTTTTTTTTGTGCTACTTCTTCCGGGTCAAAGGACTTTGCTGTCAAAGCTCGCGCGTTGGTTTCTCCCCGCAGAGCGGCGTGTGTAGACGACATAACGGAGAGGAAATATAACGTTTTCGCCATTATTCATTGTTTTCCAAGGTACGTGTTTCATTTTAATTGAGTTACGTGAGCGTTAGCTTCACCGTAAACAAGCCTGCTAGCTAGCTAGCTAGCTGCTGGGCTCTGTAATGTTAATGTTAAGTGTTAGTCCTACTCCTACGTTGGTTTTATTTTGCTTATGTTGAATGAATTGTCATATAAAAACTATATGAAAACTGTATTTTCATATTGGCATGAAATGATAAAAACTGCTATGCTGATGTTTGTAACGGCATATTATTAGCTATGATGTTTCTAACCATTGTTTCCTAGGGGACTATCACGTGCTAGTAACTAATTCTTAATTTTCTGGTATTTAAATGATATATTTTTTTAGCAATAGTGCCTGAATTTGCTGTTTAATCTGTATTTTATCTTTATTGTTGAGTCCTCCTTTTAAAAAAGTTGTGGCAACTGTAGGTCAGAGGAGGATATGTTAGTGAAATTACACTTGAATTTTAAAAAAAAGCATTCAGTAAACCTAAAAATGTAGCGTGTAAAACATTTATGTACTGTAATTACTTCTTGCATATGTAATAATTTGCACTGATACAGAAAAGATAATTTTCTTTTACAGGATATCAGTTGTGCTCTAATCCCTATTCATAAAAGGATTTTTTATGTATGTGTGTGTGTTGTGGAGTATAATGCTATTATACTATTGTCCACATTTTCTCATCATCCATCATACTTGTGGTTTCTTCAGCTTCATCATTTGAACTAGCTGATATTGAAGCAGTACATATATCGGCACACACACTCAGACATGGCAGACCCATGCAGCCCAGGGTCTGGCTCCATCCCTCAGAAGGCCCCTATGTCCTCAGACACCATAGCCCCCGCTGTAGAGATGGACCCGGTGGAATACACCCTACGGAAACGCCTTCCCCGGAAACTCCCCAAGAGACGCAATGACATCTATGTCAACATGAAGACTGATTTCCGGGCTCAGCTGGCTCGCTGCCAGAAGTTGCTGGAAGGTGGAGGTCACAGGGAGATCTGTATCCACGGTCTGGGACTGGCCATCAACAGGGCCATCAACATTGCCCTTCAGCTGCAGGCCAGCAGCCAGGGTGCGCTAGAGCTGTCGGCCAACACCTCCACAGTGGAGCTGGTGGACGACCTGGAGCCGGAAGATCCTGATGAGGCTGGGGAGCCAATGACGCGCACCCGCAACAACTCCGCCATTCATATCAAGGTTTTCTACCCTAACCCTCAGTGACCTGGACAGAGGTTTCCCTTGTGACACACTGGACATGGTTTTCCTTCACTCTTTAAAAGACCATACTACTGATTTTGTATGTTTAAGCCCCAAAAAATACTGCCTGCATACATTTTAGGTTATGACAACCATTTTCCAAATCATAAAATTGTGTTTTAGTTTTCCTTTTATTTTGCCAAATTCCCTAATCTTTCAAAATCAGATGTTCAGGTGATTCACCCACTTTAAAATTAAATATTTCACCCACTAATGTTGGTTTGAATGTAGAAGGCATGGCCATTTTTAAAATTACTCATTAAAAGCCTTCTTTTGCTGTGACTATATTCCCTGGTGTAGACATACATTTCCTTCCATTCAGCTCTGTGTTGGAGCAGTTAAGTTACTTCAACAAAAAAAAAAAAAAANAAAAAAAAAAAAAAAATAATAATGACATTTGATGGATGATTTATCTTAAACACGTTTCAAGTTTCTAAGAGTTGGTTTTAATAGCACACTGTAATGAACTGAAACCAGTCTCGAAGGTAGGAAAAACAATTTTAATAGTTACCGCTGCAGTAGTATTTTTGGAAAATGGTTGGCAGTAATGTAACATGTATGCAAGTTGTATTTATTGGGCTCAAACATGCAAAATCACCAGTTTGGTCCTTTAAATCACCTTTCTTCTCCTATCATCCAGTTGACAGATATATCATATTCCCAGGTTTGTCACATGATAGTTGTGTACTGTCATTGTCTTGATGGTGTCGTAGCTGTCGTGTCCAAGTTTGCATGTTACAAAGTTAAAGTGCAGAGTAACAGAATATTTTCTGACTAGTTGTGCCAAATATGAATCTACATGTCTGTTTAATTTTACAGGCCAAAGAGCCTGTGCAAATGTTCAGTTTAATGTCTGTATGTTTATAAAAAATGTAAATAAATAGAACAACTGAAGTCATAAGTTTGAAGTTGAAGCCGTTGTTGTTACAGTTAATGTCCACTAGGTGTCAGTAGTCAACCACGCATAGATGTCAGGAGCTCAGAGCTCAGCAACCACCATGACAACAACAGTATTCCAAACTATCCTGGTTTATAGCAGGGTGCATGAAGGCTGGACCTGCTGTTTTAGGATGAGTAAATTAGATATGCAGGATTTTAAAATGACCCAAAAAATTGTTAGATTGTACCTGAGAATTTTCTTCTTTTATCCTCCCTTTCTGAAATATTTTTATGCTGTAGATAAGAAGTTTAATTAGCAAATAATACACTCATGTAACATCTGCGATTTGTAAAAATCCCCATAGCTTGTTTTTTACAACACTGACCAGAACAACGCAGAGACAAACTTCCTCTTGTCGTCTTTCCGTCTAGCCTATCCTTATACAGGAATAATATTTTGTAATTAAGTGGTAAATGATATGATGGGACAGAACAACAAAAAGCAACAGGAAAGAAAACATCCTTAAAATCAAGTCACACTTCCACAACAGGCATAAAACAACGGAAAACAATAAGGAAGAAGACTAACAGTTGTGAAATTTAGAGTGTTCGTTTTTGCCAAAGCCTTACGTTCCCAGGACGGACTGATTGCCCGTTTGCTGTCTGATGATGAAGTCTTAGCATTTTTCCTGGCAGTCATGCTATCTGTGTTTAGACTCTGGTGCTGTTGAGGCAGCGACAGAATTGCAGATTAGCCCAAAACAACTTCACAGTTCTCATCTCACTTCTCATGCCCCTTTGTACTGAAATCATCGCGTCAATTTTAAGTCTCAACTCATCAGTAGAAAAACACGATACAGTTAAGTAGATACAATCTTTATAAAAAAGGAAGACAAAAGTGTGCAATGTCAGTGTTACACAAGTGAATGTGGCAACTAAAACCCAACCAAAATCCTAAAGATCTAAGACTATAAAAAATACTTACAACATAGACCAGGGCTTAAAAGTAGAAAATCTCTATAAATAGTAATTGACAACCTTTAAATATATATTAAAATATTCACTGAAACAAAGACTAATCAAATAAAAGACACATGATTCTATGAGGCACAGTTGAGAATCGTTAAAATCGAGGCCTCCTCCATATTTTTTTTTATTTTTTTTTATTTTATTTTTTTTATTTTTTTACAGCTTTACTGTTCCTAAGTCCCAGTTCTGCAATATCCAGGTGCAATCAATGTTTTCTGGGTGTTCCACTCCACAGTTGAGTCTAAAGAGAAAAGCCTAGGAGACAAATTCACAGGAAACACACACACACGCACTACTTACAAAACAAAACACAGGCACAAGTAAATCCACACACAAAGTGCAAGAGAGTGCCAGTAGAACAGCTTATGCTTCCCACAGGCCTCATTTTTGGTCAGTGTGTGCTTCACCGTGTCCACGTTTCACTTCTATATTCCATCTATATTATATTATATTCCAAAGTGCAATCATCTCTTGTCCTTCCAGCTGGGACTGTCCTTTCCCTCCAGCTTCCTCAGCTTCTGTGAAGATGGCTGCATCTTTCCTCTTTCCGCACAACTTCTGCCAGCCAATGAGCAGATGAAAAGTCCCTGAAAAGTCTCTTATCTTCACCTAGAGTAGGAAGATCACCCAATCAGCTGACATCTTGTTGGCAGGCGTGCGCATGTGAAAGAAGGAGGTGCACTTTGCCTCGTAGGAAGTTGACATGGACTTGAAGCAAATCTGGAGCTGAGGACACCCTCCATGTTTCCTCAACCCCTGCTGCATTTGCTGGTGGAGTATATTCCTGAAAGACAATGCAAATATATATGTATATATCCAAAATTCCAGGTGCTACAAATAGTGGGGCGAGTAGATCACCTGCATCAAGAAAAATTAGCACTTTTCTCCTCACATTACTCTTAACCTGAAGAACTGAAAATTACATGTTTTTGTTGCTGATCTTCAGACCAAATAAACATGGTGATCGTGTGAGCCAGATGCCGTTTTTACTGAGTGTCCAAAAGCAATGCTGCCATGCTGTGAAATGCTCTTCCTCTTTTACTGCAAATCCAGCCATAAAATGTTCCTTCAGAAACACACGGGCAACATCGTGGTCATCCAGCTTTCTACAGCCTTTTGATCCACTAAGTTATTTTGCAAAGTGCTAGATTTTTCCCTGTAGGAACAGCTGCAGACACCTGTAAGTTTTTTATTTAAATGTTTATTTGAATAGGGACTGATGCAGAGACATAGGTCATTCAGAGAATAAACNTTTTATTTAAATGTTTATTTGAATAGGGACTGATGCAGAGACATAGGTCATTCAGAGAATAAACTAACACTGCACATCATAGTATTTTTAGCCACAGCTAGTTTGCAAAGCTTGTCCCTAGTTGGGCTTTTACAGAGGTACCCAGTTTAAAATGATGAAACATTTACTTAATGAACCTTTGGTCCTAGACACAGGCTGTCCATTCAGCTTAGGTTTGTCTTTCCACAAGGTCTCAGCTTTCTCAAAATCAGATCAACTCAAAGCCTGTAAAGCAGCTTCAGTGCCTGTGGCCTCGTCATAAAAGACTTATTATGGTTGTAATACTAGAGAATGTTCCATGATATCCCACAGTTTCTCTATTACCAGGGGAAAAAAACACCATTATTCAGTTATAAGAAATTCAAGTTGAGCTCAAGTTCATCTTAAATTTAGCACCAATTCTTTATTAATTGCTGTAGTTAAAGAGCAAAAACCATGACTTGTGGTTAAAAGCCAAGTTTTTAGCAGTTGAAGCAATCAGAATAAATAAGCCACTTCATACTGCAGGTTTTGACTCACCTGGATGTTGAGGCTCCGCAGCACAGCATTTATGCTGAGCAGGTTTCTGATTGAGTTGTCTATGTGGCTGTGCAGTGCTGTGTTCGTGACGGAGGCCCGTAACAAGCCGAGAGCCTGCTGTAAAAGCCATAAGCCAGTCTGCACCTCCCGGGCTTGATCCAACGCCTTTTCAAAAACAGAAACATGCAGAGGGCCACAGTTGAAAATTTCTATGAAGATAGAGATGAGGACCAAAGAAAGTGGTTAACTGGCCTAATTATTTGGATTAAAAGGGTGTTACAGGGCCAAAAACCTTCCCTGCATCTTTCAAGTTGCAGGTTGTATTATATACAGTTTCTGAAGTACATAAGTATGTAAGTTATACAAGTAGGACTGCAAAGCATTATATTGAAAGGCATTTGTAATATTTTGCCCATATATGCATATAAACGACGTGGAACATAGCTGGAGTTTCATAAAGCAGTTTACTGTAGGGCTGTTGGACAAGGACCAACACCAAGGAGGTTATGTGGTTGTCAGTGTTTTATGGTCTGTTTTTTGTCCTGAAACGTTATGGACAGATTTAAGTGAAATTTGGGGTATAAATAGATAATGTTGAGTGCAAGAAGTGATAAATTTTGGAGGTGATCTGGATGATCCAGAAGTTTTTAGCCTTAAAAAAATCCTTGGTAGAGGTATGCACTGTTTTTGAATTGTATATGAGCTATAATCTGTTGCCAGCTGTTTTCTAAGCAGTTACTCACATTTTTCTTCTCCCAGACATCAAAGTCAACCCTGGTTTGTGGAACTGTGACAGACTCTGACAGGCTACATCCTTCTCTGCATGACCGCTGAGTGGACAAGAGAGAAACTAACGTTAGCATTTTGAGGGTACTTTTATCAAAAGTGCCTTGCAGCTGTAACAGGAGTACATATAGCTGTAGTATAAGTGACCCCAGTCATGAGCAAACCACTGACTCTGGTTGTGTATCTGCGCTCTCAAGTTCTTTCCACTGAGCTATACAAGACCACAAAATCCCTGCAGAGAGCTTCACGTTCATATATGAGCGCAAATATGTATTTGCGACTCACCATAGCGATTTCTGCATCTTGTGCTTCCTTTATGAAATGATTCAGGACCCTCAGGTCACAGATGGGCCTCAGCGGGGACAGCAGGCCTGGCCGGGTCCACTCCAACACAATTAACACCAAGGCAAATAGTCCTGCCATCACAAAGATATGCACACTTAATCACTGAAAGAAAAGAGTTTTTGTTACTGTGCAAAATAGGACAGAGATCGGCTGAGAAGAGGTTATAATCATAGCTATAACCTCTGTCTGATATTAGGCAGAAAAGGCAGAATACTGCTGCAGCAGTTTAGCATCCAGCTGGACTTTCTGTTCAATAACTCTTACTGAAGTTTCATGAAAACACGTAGATGCATGTGCAAGAGACGCACATTTGTGACTACACACTTGTAATTGTTATCCTGGGGAACTTTGTCACCTCGCTGACATTTGACTGGTCTTGCACTGATCTGTGCAGAACAAAAACTGTCAGGGAGAGTGAGTGGATGGATGAAACTGAATTTTTTTTGTGTTTCATTTATCCACATGAATGTCAACTGATTAAGTGTAAATCCTCATTCCGCCTGATGAAGTTGAATTATTCTTCTCCTGAGACCCTTCGACCAGTGAGACCAGACTGATTAATATTCCTCTGGAAGCATTCATGTCAGTGTAGCAGCTTCCTCTGATAATCCCTCTGGAATTACAATCCAGCGTAAACGTAACACACACAAAAATGCAGAAATTCAAATCAGAAAAATTCAGGTGTGCAACATTCACAGCACTGGTGGACATGTTTACTGGAACTGACTATTTACATGTTATATATGTCATAAATATGCTAAGAAGTAAACTGAATAGGACTGAGTAAAATGCTTTTCACATCGAGAACAGATACACAGATATTTGATTCAAATCGCTGCCAAAGCTGTAAATTTGCCCACTTCAGATTTATTCACAAACTTTAAAAGCATGCCTTCGGCCTTCAACAATACTTTGACAAAACACTTAAAGAAAAATGAGATTTTCCAAAATGCTTATCACTAAAACACTGATCACTTGTTAAGTGCGTGACTCAGCTTGAGGATTAGCAGTGACCTTTCACCTCTGCCATTGCCTACGTGAGAATGAATCAATGTAAACGTCGCCACACACGTTCTCACCACGGTGGTGGAATTTGCATTCTAGGACTGTGGCCAGACTGAAAGTTAACAGCTTGTCTGCCAGCATCATGTTCCAAAACCATGTTGCTATTTTAAATTGGAAACAGAGGCTCAGTTTTGGGTAAAGCTCCACTCCAGGTATGTGACAGATGCTTTGAAAAGGTGGTCAGGTTTTCATCAGACCAGCATTTGTTAAGCTCTGCATTAAACTGATGCACAGAATGAGCTCAGCAGTTTTTTGTTTTTTTTTTTTTCCTGATGGTAACGGATGGAGAGGAGCTACAGAGGGCAGATAAGGCAATACTATTACAAGTATATTACAAGTATATCTCAAGGATAAGACAGTGTTTCATTGTTTCTCAACCTCTGTTTTCGCTATCTTTTCTCCATTTGAAATACACGCACCACTGGTGTGCAAAATTGTGAATGACCAGCAATCAGATGACACCGTGTGACATCATTTCCTGTTTAGCCTCTACCAGCTTGAGATAACCTCTTGTACTTTCTTGCTGACATATGCTTTTACTGTGTGAGGAGTGCACCAAAACTGCAGATTCAGCTTTCACATTCAGTAACCCTAACGTTTCATTCTGCTGTGTCATGCTAGGAAAGAAAGACAGAAGATTTCCCTGTTGAATAATGCGCATTAAGTCACTAACATGTCAATACAACACATATTCAACTTTTATCCAACATGCCTTGCAGAAAATTTATCAATTTTTAGATTTCAATCACCTGACAGTAACCTAAAAGCCTCATAAGTGAATTTTATCAACTTAAATGGTTAATGACTATTAAGAGGATTATAGTTTTGTAGTGTTATTTAGAGCATACCAGGAATTTGTATTACACAATTCAATATTTCTAAGAACTGTCATGAATAAATAAATCCCATCTTATCCAGAAAGGCGTCTTACTGTGTGTGGATCATGGCACAGACCAGAGCAGAGCAAACATACTGTATATGTATAAAAAAAAATAAAATTAATAAAAAAACTCAGACTACAACAATCACTTAGCCTAATCACAGTATTCAATATTCACTTTGGCTGTAACAAATCCATGGTGCGTTCATAGCACCCTGAACTCCACGTGATTTTCTCATAAAAGCGGAGACTCCACGCAGCGCTCATCTCCAAATCACCTGAAATAAATGTCCAGCGCTCTTACCTCTAGCAGTTTTCTGCAACATTCGCAATCAGGTTCCGCATCTTTTAAAACCATTGTGAAAAAGAAATAAGTCGCCTGATTGCGCAGCGTTCGCGGCGCAAGTTACAGACACCAGCGTGGTCCTTGACACACTCAAACGCGCTGCTCCGCTGTCCGAGTGGACTGTGGGTCTGTGTCTGGCAGAACAGTGCTGCTGGTGGGAGACTGGCATGCCTGTGGCTTTGCATCACTGTTGTATTCTGGCAAAACGTTTATTTACCTCCCCAAGGAAAAAACGATAACGTGAAAGCCCGCAAGGACGAGGACGCGCCTTTTTACGCGCCGCGGTGAGCGATTAAAGATCAACCCACGCAGTCTCCCTTTACGTAAAGCATCAAAATATACTAGTAAAGGCAGTGTAGTGAGAAAAAAAACACGAAGGCATGTCCATAACTCACTGGGAAACTCCATAGCGGTATCCGCAGAGCCCCTCACAGGGTCCTCGCGGTTTGGCCCATAGGTCCGTCTATTGCCCATTAATTGGAAACGAAGCTCTTTTGTGGATCTCCTGCACTTATCCGGTAGGTGTTTCTACAAACTGATCCTGTTTGATTTTTTTTTATTGATGACTTTGAAAATGAAGTTTCATTGTTTTTACGATGACAATCTCAGCTCCCTCCCCNCCCCCCCCCCCTTAAGGCTAACCTGTTTTCTCTCATTGTTATCTAAATAATAGGCACTGTTTACAAAACGTTTGGCCGAAAAAGTAAATGTTTCAAAAAAAGCCGAGCGGAGACTTCCTATCCATTGTTCGGATCATTATCGGAGAACTCCGTTACACCACATGATTTCCAAAACTGATAGCGTAATACTAACCATAAATTTCAAGAGGACAATTTAGTGTTGTTTAATAGATTCTGCAGCTACATCACTGTCAATTTACCCATGGTGCATTCACTGACCACTGGGAGATGGAAGATGCTAAAACTAATGTCATGCAGAAATCAAGTACAGCACAGCTTTATTATCAATATTTTGGATTGTCATCCGTAATCAAAAACTAATTCCTGTTGGGTTATGCAGTTTGTACAGATATTTCATATCATGGCTGGAAAGACAAAACATGATGTTATGTGCGTTATGTCAAACACATCTAAGTGTCTTTATGACCTTTTGTGTAGAATAAACACACTAAAACTAGAAAGTGAACGAGATGTGCCACTAACAGTGAATTTGAAATTATAACACTCATGAGTTTGACTCCAGAACACATCTGGCTATTGACACAATCTGACAACATACAAAAGAAAGAGGGCTAAACTGTAACAGTATAAGCAATCTGAATATTCTCTTGTTTTGATTTTAATTTCTTATTAGTGCACATCGATCATAACGTAATATAGCCTGCCTGAGATGCTGTCTTCAAGAAAACTAAAGTGTAATTCTACTGAAATGGGTGAAAATTTCCCTCAATTTCTCTGTCATAATACAAAATATAAAGCCAGTCCAGTTTTCCAGAAAATATTAGTCTCTTAATAGCCAATTTCACAGTTTCTAATCATAGCAGGGATTTCAAGATCACAATATTATATGCGATGCTGTAGGTAGAACAAACAAAAACAATTGAGCAATTTAGTCAAATTCAGAAAGCACCTGAAACAGTTTCTAATCAAGCACAATATTACATATATGTTCTGAGCTACTCTTATGAACTACCAACTTCCTGTAAAATGAAATCTCAGTCTTGATATGAATCAATATGAGCTTGACCCTAACCCAGGCATGTGGAGTAGCAATGATTCATGTGTGCCATCATCAAAACAAGGACAATGTAGAGAGATGTTCAAGAAAACTGTCCAGGTTCACTGAGGGGTCTGGAGTTCATTCGTGGTAACATTCTTAGAATAGTTTCCTCTTGTTATGGCTTCCTTGTGATACAAGAAACAAATAGGACTCAGACAGGCAAGTTATTCCACAGGAGCCTACATTCTAAGGATGACATTACTTATTCACCAGACAATACCTCTTCAAACAGACATACTCATGTCCCATGTCTTAACCCTGACCTCTGAAAGCCCTTTGGAATGAGAGTAAAGAAAATATATGGAAATTTCCTGAAAGTCCCCTCTGTATGTCACAAAGGGGGGGGGTGGTCTTNGAAAATATATGGAAATTTCCTGAAAGTCCCCTCTGTATGTCACAAAGGGGGGGGGTGGTCTTCTAGGGACGACAGCAGGATTTATCAGACAGGAAGTAAAAATGTGTTTGCACGTGCATTATCAGGAGCAAATACAGAGGTTTTACATGTTAGAATTTGTATAATATTTCACAAAACTATGCACATATCATGCATATATGCACTCATGAGCATGAAATAATTGTTTATGTGTGTTGATTGCCCTAAATATATTTTCTCCTGTTCAAATCAAATTCTTATGTATGATAGAAGTCTCTAAATATTGGGAATCTGGGGTATACAGCTCATATCTGCGGGTCATTCTCTATACATTTTTGAATAGTTATACACACACACACACACACACACACACACACACACACACACACATATATACTTCTGATATGAGTCAATTTCAAAACTACATGGTCACTCTATTACAAAGCTGAAGACTATGTTGACAGATTTTTTGCACTGTTTGCACAAAGGGATGTTTGCTTATGTCTGAGCCAACATGAGAGAGAGACAGAGAGGAGAGGGAGACGAGGTACGTGCAGCGAGCCATGCACAGGGGATCATGGTGGGAGGTGAGGGACGTGTGGGGAATGCGGGGGCAGGAGAGTCCGGTCACAGTGACTCCTTGGTTGGAAGGGGACACAGTCATTGAATTTGGGATGATTTAAAAGAGGAGGAGGTGATGCAGCATTGGGGATGAACCCAAAGGCTCTCGCTGTACCTCCCCACACCCACCACCATTATTCATAAACAAAGACAGCCAGGAGTCATCGAGCAAACACAGGGTGTTAGTTGCAGCTGTTACGTTTCAATCTGTGTGTGGGTTTGCATATGTGTGTGTTTTGCTTTCTCATCCAGCTTTTGGGACGTCAGCCAGCGAGGTCTGCTCCTCTGGCGCGACACAAGACAGGAAGCTGACATAAAAGAATAGAAGGACTGACTGTGAGGGACACAGGAGCCAGAGCAGGAGCCAAGACGGTAGCCAGTGATGACATCAGAAGTTATTTTTTGTCAATGATGAGAATTTTATTACTTTGTTGAACTTGTGATGACTACAACAGCTACTGACTCATAAGCTGTGATCTGCTGTATGCGTGGACAGTATCCAGGACAGGACCATATCATGGAAGCCTTGCTAGTGTGATAAATGAGGATATCAAGTATGCAGTGTAGAGAGTGACTTGTGATGACTTGTGACAAACTGATCCTGAAGTTTGTCAGAATCAGTCCATAAACCCCTCAAGCCTTTGGAGCTACAGCAGAAACACTAAACCCATCAACCAAGAGAAAATGGTCCTTGTAAAAGTGCTGCTAACATTTTTCAAAGTCCAGAGTTTATTTCTAAATGAAGGAGTGGTGCAGCTTTGAGTAGTGAAACCATGTGGGGAAGACGTTGTTGTACATGTGTGGATTTTTTGGTGTTTATGGACTTGAGTCTCCTTCTGGGGGGACTTGCCTCTCCTTCTGAGCTTGAAGAGATTGTAGCCAGAATTTAGGGATCAGACATGATCTTGTCCACTCGCTTCCTGGTCCTAGAGGTGAATAGTTTGTCTGTAGGAGTGAAGCTGCAGCCAGCTGTCCTCTCAGATAAGCGGATGATGTGCTGCAGCCTGTGGACGTCCTGCTTGGTGGACGGACTAAACCAGACTGTGATGGAGGATGTGAGTATGGACTTGATGATGGCAGTGTAGAACTGGACCATCAAAGCCCATGACAGGTTGAATTTCTTCAGCTGCCGCAGGAAACACTGTACATCCTCTGTGGGCCTTTTTGACAATGGAGTCAATGTTGGCCTCCTACTTAAGGTTGGAGATTAAAGTAGCAAGAAACTTGAAGGTCTCTGTAGTTGAGACAGGGGTACCATTGAAGATGACAGGGTGGAGGGACTTTCCTGAAGTCTACAATTATCCATCCATCCATTTTCACCTGCTTCACCCAAATGTGTTGAACTGCATGTTGTTCTGACTGCACCCAAGATGCTAGTTGTGTTACTTCCTGTCTGTAGGTGGATTCATCACCAGTCCTGATCAGAACAATCAGGGTTGCATCACCTGCGAACTTGAGCCCCACAGAGGGATTTGTGGAGGTGCAGTTGTTTGTGTAAAGAGAGTAGAGGAGGGGTTGTGAGGAGACTGGGACTGGGGTTGTGTGTCCGGCTGCCGGGGGGGCAGTAAGGAGGTGAGTGAATGGTGGAGGGGTCAGTGGTGGGGGTGGAGTTTCCATTCACACCTGTGGCAGCTTGAACAGAGGTGTTAAAAGAGGCTTGAGGTGTGAGAGTGGGGTTAGGGGTGGGAGTTCATTCACACCAGTGGCAACTTGAAGAGAGGTGCTGAAAGGGGCTTGAGGTGTGTGTGTGTGTGTGTGTGNGGGGGGGGGGTTCAAGTAAGGCTTTTGTCTTTCAAACCTGCAGTAGAACTCATTCAGCTTGTGCCTTCTCCCAATTTGAGTTTTAGTTTTTCCATAGATGTTCAATTAGATTCAGATCCGGACTAATAGTAAGCCATTTCAGAGCATCCCAGTGTTTTTTTTTTTTTCCCCCCCTCATTCAATCTTGGGTGCTTTGAGCTACGTTGTGGGTCATTACCCTGCAGAAGGACCTATGACCTGTGACTGAGACACAGCACCAAGTACTATCTGTCTCCGCGCTGTATGTCTGGCTCCAGAATGGCTCGATAGTATAGACTTCCTGTGCCAGAGGCAGTAAAGTAACGCCAAAGCACTGAATCTCTTCCATCTTTCACAGTAGAGATGGCATTATTTTCTTTGAAAGCTTAATTTTGTTTTCTGTAAACACAATGTTGGTGCAATTTACCAAAAGTTCTGATCTTGTTTTGTCATCAGTAGGACTGTGGTTTTTCAACATGTATTTGGTCTTTGTTACGTCTCTCTCTTGGAAATAGGGTATTCCTGGGTGTTCTACCATGAAGCCCATTTCTATTTAGAAAGAGATGGATGGTGTGACTTGAAACTGTTGCACGTTGAGCTTGAAGATCATCTTGAATGGGATTTGCAGTTTTTCCTTGGTTCTTTCTCCATTATTTGACCAATTACTTTGTTACTCTATTTTTTTATTCCTTGGTAATCTCTGTTACCAAGATTGTTAGACCAGCACTGGAGCATTGGAGAGCAGCACATACTTACTGATTCCAGGAACCTGCGAGAAGCTGAATTCATGATATATCCAACCTAGCTGAATTCAGCTATGAACATTTAATCTTACATTTGAAAATTTGATGACCATTCTTTCATATAATAGCCTTCGTGCACAAAACTGTAGAAAGTCCATAAGCCAGTCAGTCAAGTTTTCTGTGAATTAGATTGTCACCCAGAGGAAATGACTTACCCGTTGTTAGTGATACACTTGTGGCTGGGCAAGGAGAGAGCATCAGGCCCCAGCATGGCAACATAGCAGTTAACATATATAGTGAGAGGAGGGTGCTGTGGGGCATCCACACTGGCCTCCAGAAACACTGCTTCCCCCTGCTGGTACACTGAAGAACTACGTGAAGAGCTCCAATCATCTGCTTAAGGAGAAACAACATTTCTCTCTCTTTTTTTCATTCAGTTCCTGTTTCATGTCGTTTTCCAGTTAGCTATTGCCACAATTTCCCGTTGCCAGGGAAATCTCTCGCTGACCAGTCTTACCACAGTCAGATAGAGGTTTCACTTGTCATGCTACGAAGGGAGAAGTGCAGTAGGCCAATGGCATTGATAGAGGTCATGGGTAACCAGGCTGGGGTTAATGGTTTCCCATTCACTCTCTGCTTTCTGGCAGAGATTAAAAAAAAAAAAAATCACAGGTTCCACATAATTATAGTGTGGGCAAATGTTAACTGTAACTCCTGACTTTGATTCTACGAGGATTGTTTGATAAGTTCTGAATCTGTCACATAAGTGAGAAAGGGCTGTAATATTGTTTTATGGATTTAATTTCTTCGATGATTGTGCAGTGATTATGTACTTGCTGGCTGCTATCCATAATTGTGACATCGGAATTAGTTCATAGCCCCCTACTCACTAGATGCAACCCCTCAGACTTTCACTTATTTCAGACATGAAAAAGGTTTTGAACTGGAATCCATTTTGCATTAGATGGTGATGTTTTGTTATTTGAAGTGAAGAAGATTTTTTTTTTGAGCATTCAATAAACGGACTTCTATGTAACTGCTATAAAATCCCACTAGAAGTGTGAAGAAGATGATGCTGCCACATAAATAACTGCAACACCTGAGTGATATATTAGGCTCAGAATTTATCAATCTACCCTAAAATGTAACCTTACAACTTTTTAGGAAACCACGGGTTTCATACACTGATATGGCATCTTTCTTACCTCTTATAACGGCACTCAACAGGTATGATAGTAGCTGCTCCTTTAACTATCACACTACATTAGAGGTGCTAATCGCAGCAGGATGCAGCATAACTGGTTGGAATAGATGAATCCCCATTAATCTGAAAAGCTTCCAAAAAATTCACTGCAGTATATTTGTTTTGGATGCTTGATTGCCAAAGACCTAATCTGTCTCAGACACACAGATGCTTTTGTGTACTTACGCTGGATTTAGTCCCGCATTGTAGACCAGCATAAATGACCATTTGAAAGTCAGACTCGGACCCTCCTGGAATGGCTCCACAGGATCTCTTCTGGGTCCAACTTCGGCCCAGTCGAAGATATTTGAATACTGAATATATTTGAACGGAATGCGTCTCTCTTCGCACTTTTACTTCTCCACATTTTATTTCAAGTCCAACTTTTCTTTGAGATTTTACATAACTTTGCTCTACAAAAGAAACGAGGCACACGAGAAAACATCAAATATAAAGCATATGTCGTATATTTTAATAGTCACCTTTTTTTTTTTTTTTTTTTNTTTTTTTTTTTTTTTTTTTTGGAGAAAAAACACCGTTATAATTCATTACCATGCACATATTTAACAGGTGTGCTCAAAGATTAAGCGCTATAGCGCGCGCTTGTGTGACGTTCAAGACGACAGGAAACAAGTGAATTCTGCTCTATAAAAACCTCATCAAAGTAAGTCGAGTACAACTAAGAAAGAAAGATATAATGAGCCCAGAAATATTTAGCCTACACTGTAAGCGTACCATGATAATACACCATAATACTACATTTAACATAATATCATTTGCCTACTTCTTTTAATCGAACCGCTGCTGCAGGATCTAAATTTATTTCACTTTGTTTACCAAGTGAAACGACATATACCTAAACATACTCTACGGGTTCATTTTTTAAAAATTATATATAGTTACTGAATACGTGACAACCAGTCCTATTTGCAAAAAGTACGTGCTGAAACGTGATGAAGAGCTCCTGAAGGCAGCATAAGTGGGAACACTTTAGGCGGAACTCAAGTTACTGCAAGTGCAACGAGGGACAGAGATTGCAGTTACACTAGACAGCAGTCATCGGTCGTGCTGTGAGCCACTGGCTACGTATGATTTCTTAAATAGTTTTATTTTGGGAATGTGTAGAAATGTGAAGAGATAAACTGCGATAATGGAGAAGAAGGTTCTAGCAGCAGGAATTACTAAACCGGAAGTTCACTGGGGAGGAAGTACAGCTGAAGAGAGGAAGACTGTGAAGACTACTAACGCACATTGGACCGAAACCCTTTCAAAGAATGTCCACATTGGTCTTCCCAACCCAATTTCAGGTCCTTTGAAATGTTCTTTAATAAAAGGAGAATGTCTCTATTACCATTATGGCTGTGATGGACAAGATGACAGAGGTTGGGGATGTGGCTACCGTACCATTCAAACTATGGCTTCCTGGCTGTGCCACAACTGGTCTCCACCTGTGGGCCAGTGCAGGACTCCGCCAAGCCTCCCAGAAATGCAGCAAGCCTTGGTCTCCATGGGGGACAAGCCCGGCTCATTTTTAACATCCAGAGAGTGGATAGGAACATTTGAAGCCTCTCTGGTCCTTGATTACTTTTATGACGTTCCCTGCAAGGTGGTGCATGTTAGAGGCGGAGGGGCAGAGCTGGAGCAGGTGGCAGTAGAGGAGCTCCATTGGCACTTTGAGGAGCAGGGATCTCCAGTCATGATGGGAGGGGATAGGGACAACTCCTCGAAGGGGATATTAGGAGTCTGTACTGGGGGCCAAGGGAGCTACCTGTTAGTTGTTGACCCCCATTACTATGGATGTCCACAGGAGAAAGTGGAGTTGCAGAGGCAAGGATGGGTGGCGTGGAAAAGAGTATCGTCTCTGGATCAGTCTTCATTTTACAATCTGTGTATGCCTCAGAGTGTCAAATGTTGAAAGTAAACCAAGTTGTTATAAATTATCCTTTATTTGTGAATAAATTATTTTAAACTGTGTAATTTCCTGGTCTAGGTGCGTATTGACACGTGGAGGATTAGAGTATGCTATACTGGGATAAACAGAAATCAGGAGCTTCAACACAGGACACACAGGAGCTAAAAGGAGCTGCAGTGCCATCATGTGGATAGAATTGTTATTGACAAACTAATAAAACTACAGTATGTCTTCTTCTGGTTCCACTATAATTTCATTTTCCTGGATATGCAAATATTTGAATAATGGCCTATACCCTTTCTTTTCCATTTTCTCACCTCACCTAAAGTGAATCAGCTGACTTTAGGCAAGGCAAATGTAGATGAACAGCATCCTTTTCTAACAATTTTTCAAATCAGCTGATGTGTTAAACTTTATGAGACAGACTCCAATAATTTTCTCATTTTATTGCATAAAACAGCTGCAAGAAGCCCTAACCTTTCTAAAGTCAGATGCTAAAGAATTATTTTAACAATTCTTCCACCCCAGTAGAATTATATTAAATATCAGGTATACAGTCATTGTAGAAGATGTGGAAGTTTTTGTCCACATCCATGCTCCCTTTGAGGAATTTCTCCAGGTTCTTGAGAGGAACTTCGACCACGTTGTTGCTGACATGGTCGTTAAGACCATATGCACCAAATACAGGGAACTTGTAGTGCACAAAATATGGTGCATTTTGGTCAAACTCTGTGCAGCACTAGGCGGACCACATGAACAGCCTGATCTAGGCTGTTCCGACGGATCATGTTTCCTGAGGTGGTGACTCCAGTGACCACAAAGGCCTTGTCACAGCAGTAGTTGTTGAGCTGTTTGCGAATGAGGTCCTGGTGTTCAGCCCAGGGACCCATGTTGAACTCCCTGATTTGGGGCACCATGTTGGTCAGGGTGTAAGTGGAAGGTTTGTCCAGTGGGTTAGCCTGGTGCTCATCTAGATTTAGTTGGCCATGTTCATATTTGACCACATCGGCATAGTCTTCAAGGGTGGCTTGGGTGTCCTCAAAGTTCATGTGCATGTTTGAGGACTGGGGGAAGAGTCCATGTCACTGCTGCTCTTTTCTGAGGCCAGCTAGAGAGAGAATGAAGAAACTACATATATACTGTACATTCAATTAGATTTGAACATTAATGCAGTTGAATTAGGAAAAAGAACACTGATCACTTCTCTCCTCTTCTTAAAGAGGTTTTCTGATACACAGTCCTTGTACAAAAGAGGCAGATCCATGTCTGTCTGGCTCTTCAGGAAGCTCTCCAAAGTCTTCAGAGGGGCCTCCATCACTTTTTGGCCTTTCTGTTCATTCAGAGCATATCTCCCAGAGGCAAGGAACATGAACTTCACCTGATACGGGGAGTTACGGTCAAACCGTGGGCAACAGTACGCCAGCCATAGGTGTTTTGGGATTGCTATGTGGTTCCTGTTACGTCGCTGAATTATCGCCCCAGAAACAATCACCCCTGTCACCATGAAAGATTTCCCATAGCAAAAGTTGTTGAGACGCTAGCGAATTATGTCTAAGTATGGGTTCCAGGAAGTGTCAGGGAAGTTTGTAATTAATGCAACCACGTTGGTCAGGGTGTAAGTGGAAGATTTGTCATCAGGTTCTTGGTTCAGGTCAGGGTTCAGAGGGCCATGTGCATATTCTACAGCATCTTTATAGTCCTCCAACACAGCCTGGCTGTCCTCGATCAGTAGGGGAGTGTCATTTCGGGGAAGAGCTTTCATGTTGCCACCTTCATCATTAGAAACCAGCTGCAAAGAAAAGAAGAGATAGAAAGATGGCATTACTGGCGGCAGGATGATGGGTCCAGAAACATCTCAGATTGCATTTCAAAGGTTATAAGTTCTATTTCAGAATGCAAAGTCAGCATTTTTTTTAATATATATATATATATATATAACGTTGTCTCAGATCTAATTTTCCTACATCTAATGTCTGTTGGAGTGTTTTTGATCATCATTTTTCCAATAAGGCTTCAAGAGAAGTTTGTTTTCTTGTTTTGTTTGCCTTATTGACATGAGTCAGCCTATCAGATTCAGCCTTGTTTGTCCTACCTTACTTCCACCCAGGCTTCATTCCTTACGATGATAATCCTACACAAGAAGATGCTATACATGGAGCTGAAAAAGACCTGGTAAAATATATATGAATCTACATTTCAGTTGCTGTGAACGGCTTAGCCAAAGACACCAATGCTGCTCTCCATACCTGAGGCTCATACATCCAGGGTGTGTCCATCCTCTTCTTCCCATCTGACTTCTTAAAGATGTAGGCTGTGTAGAGTGTGAGGTGGCGGCTACTGTTGTACAAAGTGGCATAGTGCAGTTTATCTCATACCTCTGGCAGATCCTCCTCAGGCTGCTTCCTCTGATTCCTGCAGGTGGCGTCTGCATATAGAAAAACTGGCTGCAGTCTTTGAAGTTATCTGACACATTTGCAGTCAGCAGGATGGATGCCGTCAGCAGAGAGAAGGATAGCAGACAGAGAGGTATCTTCATACAAGTGAAGTACACTGGAAGTTTGGGATGACTAAGAGGAAACAGGTCATTTTCTCATCATGAATAGTTTTCCTCACGGAAGAATAATGCATAATGGCTGTTGTGCTTGGACGCAAACCCAGCATGCAAACCAGCAGCGGCTTAGACTGCATTCATTGGCTGGATGGTTAGCTTATCTGGTCTGATAATGTCTGTGAAGCCCTGCATGTTAACCTGCATGTTCTTAAATACGTTTAATTCTTCAAATGAATTAATTCTGTTCAGCTCATTTACTATTTAGCACTGAGTAAAATAAACAAATGCACCGATGAAAACATTCTCCTGTCTTGCAGAGTGATATGAATATTCATAGAAGGTCTGCACATGTTCATGAAATTGTTTTGATGAAAAACCAAAAATCAAGACAAATCATGTAGGATCATTTTCCATCCTTAATATGACCATGTAACCAACAAAATTCAAGTCAAAAACACTATATTTAGTAAAAAAATAAAAAAAACGATGCAAAATTTTAAAAAACAACAGTACTCTGGTACCAACAGTAAGTGTGCACACACCTTTTTATAATCGGGCTGTACCTGTTTAAACAGTTAATCAGTCGTATTCAGAATCATGTTCAAAGATAGCTAGCATGCACCACTTGTATAAGTGCTTCTAATAAACCCCAGATAAAGATTAGCTTATCCTACAGGGTTTCTTTTCCCTACTGGGATAGCCAAGGTCTGCAAGTAGCTAACAAAACATCTACGGGAGCTCATTATTAATTGTTAATTAGATAGTTAGCTAAATGTGACAATCTACAATATTCTGCACATTTGGGTTATGGGTTAGGTTTCCATCTCTTAAAAGAACATCCAAGCCCATTAAAATGTTTTGCACAACGATGCATTCAGTCATTCAGACCGTGCAGGAAAATCTCTTATGGCCTGATGAGACCAAAGAGGAATTTTACTCTTATGTTTAATGTTCCACACAACTTCAGCGCTTCCCATGAGTTCTGTAAAATTTATTACAGTTTAGTGCACACATACAGGCTGAAAGCATGTACTTAATGTTGCACTTAAAGATGATCACGCTTTTTGCAGCATGCTCATGTAGTATGCAGATCTGATCATAGTTCTGCTGTAAACACATGTATGTGTCGATAGATCTGACCACATCTACAGATAGTTCCTCTTGTGATGTTTTCATCATATAACATGTATATACAAATATACAACAGGAGAGTAACAAATTACATGTAATTAAAGAGAAACTCAAAATGAAAAGAATATATTGTCTAGATTTCAGAATAACAGTATTCCAATTCATTACCATGTAGTCTGTAATCTAGATTAATTACAAATTTCCCAACCCTGTAGATGTTGATGCGTCATCAGAGGTCAGTATATATTTCTAGTCAGGCAGCGACTTTACTATCATACACCATCACCTCGCTGTAACAGTACAGGCTGATATGGCAGGCAAGCCTTAAGACTATTTTTTGGCAAAAATGTGTATTTTTATTTTTTTTTTATCAGTTATCATGTTGTACCACCACTGCTTTATTAATTTAGGACTGAGTGGCAATGAAATGTGATGATTCCCTCCTTTGGTTTTACACACATCATTGCCCATCATAAAGAAAATAGCATTATTTTCATTGTGGTTTGTAGTTTTTTAGTTAAATTTCTAATTCTTCAATTTTATAATTTTTAACAATACCCCTAAGATGACAATGAAAAAGCCTAAATAACCCTTAATTTAGCTTTTTCACTGGCAAAATTTAAGATTATATGTTAATTATTTTTAAAAAGTGCTTGCAACATAACATGTAAATTTCAATAATTTTACATAAATTCAGTGTTTACTACAGAGGCCTTGAAATTTTGTCCTCACTGTCACTACTTTATTTAAACCATCTTGTCCAACTGTGATGGGAACCTGAATATAGAGTTGTATGTTCAGATGTCACAACATCAATGAGCTGAAATGTTACTGATGAGAATTATAAGTCACAAACTTTCTCCAGAAACATATCCAACAAAGGGGAAATCGGTACAAAAAAAACACCTTTCAATTCATATACCTTTTGTTTGCAGCGTCGCAGACATTGCTGGTTGCAGGATGGCTGTTGCGGTTGCGTGCCACTCAGGCCAGCTCTCCAGCAGTGCAGTGCAGAGCTGCTCAGATGACACCTGGCACCAAATTGGCTGGAAAAGGCTTGTGGTCACCATGGAGCTCAACAAGGCTTATGTGATCAATGTCGACACTTGGCTGCAGAAGAATAACTCCTGCACCCTCTGCAGAAACTCCTACATGCTGGGGAAACTGCAGAGGCTTCCTGCGGCAGTGGAGAACTGGAGGCTCCTGAAACAGAACATCACATTGTCCACCACTCTGGATGAATCTAGTGAGGCCTTTGTCATGGGGGAGTTTACAGAAGTGGCCCCCAGCTGGGGCTAGGTCTAGACTTGAAGGTGACATCTCTTATAGTCAGGGGGACGCAGTCTCAAGTTGCCAGGACCATTATGAGTCAGTCCAAGCGAGACGAGTTCAGTTTTATCAAACAGGAAGTACAGTGTTCCTACTATTGTTGAGAATTCATAAATATTTAAAATATTACTTCACATCAAATTCAGACTTTATAATATTAGTTTGAAATGGTGCAATGTTGTAATGTGATTTCCAGATATGATTCAAATGTTATTCGCAGCACATTGTGAATATTCATTTCTGTTGTAACTTTTTCACTTTCCAAATCAGTTACCAGATGAGAACAACCCACTGCTCCACCCCAAGTTTGTTCAGTCTGTAATGAACCTACCACCACAGGACAGCGAACACACCAAAGCAGATTACATGAAATTCCTGACCAACTTTGGCACACATTACATCCATGAAGTTCATCTGGGTGGCAGAATGAAGACTGTTACTTCTGTGCCACGTGCAAGGCAGTGCTGCATGGCTACAGTGAGATGGAAGTAAGAAACTGCCTGAATGCGGAAGTGGCTGCACGGGCAAGAGTCAAGAGCTCTGAAATAAAAGCACAGGCTAAGTATTGTAAGAGACATAAGAAAAGACATAAGAAAATGGGCAGTTATAGCAACACCTTCAGGCAGAGGTTCACCCAGGTGATGGGAGGCAATACAGGCAACACAACCAACCTCCTTTTGTCTGGCAAGGTTTTCAGTAAATGGAAGAGAAGTCTCAGAGCCAAACCAGGCATCGTCAGCTATGCCCTGCGCCCCCTCCACCAGCAGGTTAATGATATTAAAAAGAAAAATTAAGTGAAGAAGCCCATTGAAGACTATATTCTACAAAGCGCTCTCATCGAACGCTGCTCCAACAAGTGCACTGAGGGTGTACACCCAGCTCCCATGACGCCTGTACATGCATTTGTCAACCCAGCAGGCATATTGCCAACAACTGCTGCCCTCAGCGGCGAGGCCTGGCCCATCTACTGTCAAGGTCAAGCATGCCACAGGCCTGTGGGGTGACATATTCTCCCAAACGGATGGCTGTGTGAAGGTGTGGATGGGTAATCAGTTATTTCAGACCAGGGTCATCTACAACAACAACAACCCATGCTGGAATGAAGACTTCTACCTGGGTATGATTGAGTTAACACAGCTGAAGCTAGAGGTGTGGGATGAAGATAATCACTGGTACGATACCGAGCCATTGATCTTTTGGGCTTGTGTATAAAGCCAGTCAAAGCTGGATCCTTCACCTTCATGTGTCCCATGTATCACGGCAACTTGTATTTCTGCTACAAGGCTGAGTGCCCTCCAGGACTGAAGGGTGCCACTTGTTCAGAGTACAGCCCACTCATGATAAAGGCTGATCTCCATGACCTGTACTCCTCCCGCAACAGCATGGAGGTCAGCCAGGACCTGCTGGCTCACCTGAGGATAGGCCACACTGTGGACGACCCCCTGACCTTTGCCATGAAGCACAGAGAGGAGAGCAACAAGATCAAAGCTCAAACTCATCTCTCTCCTCTCACTGAGCTATGATTGGAATCCACCATTACTTTTTGAGAGATTATTTCTCCTCAGATGCTGAAAATCTCTGCAGCCAGATGGAAACCCTATATAATTCATATTAATTCATTCATATTAATACTACATTATTTGCTTTCAGATTGCTTTGACATGGGTATGCTTCATGTCTTCATTAACCTTGGTTGAATTTTAACTGCTAATGTCTTGTTCTGACCATATTTGATTGCAGTGTGTGACAGAATATTAATCACATGTAAAATCGCTGGACAGTGTAAAACCAAAACTGCTTTCATGTTGTAACAAGTCAGATAAATAAGTTGTGTTGCACTCAGTTGAAAATTGAATTACAAATGCATTGAAATTTCTAAATGTGGCAAAAACAGCTAAAGTCCTCTTTCTGTTCTCCTTTTCTGAGTTCTCATTTTCACGCTTGCCCAATGCTTATAAAAACAGAACTAGTTAACGCAGCTCAATGAAATATTAACCACGAACCAATAGAATTGTTGCAACCACATATAAAGTTCCCTTATTACTGCCTTGTTTTTCATACAGCTATAATAATTTAATCATCCTCTATAAATCATTTGTAAAGGGTGTAAACATTCTTTCTAACACACTATTGGACTGTTGCATCACATTACTTTATTTGATTACAGCCTTAGGCCTTTCTCATTACAGCCAAACCATTTCGGGTACTACCTTTGGGAAAGTCACCATGAAGCACAGAACGCATGCAGTTGTTCAAATCCATCATTTCTGGATAAGGACACATAACTAGGACTGACGGAAATGGGCGGTCCTGATTACAGTGGAGTCCTGGTATGTCATGTACCTGTTTCTGAGGAAACTTTGTAAATGCTCAGTTTGTAATTGTAAAGCTATATCACAAAAATCACTCCTTAATTCATTATTAGGTACAGCAAATACAGTACTGCAAATGTGATTTGGATACTTGTTAAGTTGATATAATACACATGGGGAACTGATGAGTCAATGACCTGTGTCATAATTCCAAGGATGTATTATAAAGACATACCTCATGCATATTTTCTGCATTTAGGTTGGTTAAATATGCAAAATAAACAAAATCTATCCGTAGTCAATTTACCTTCTAAAAAGACTTTTTACACAGTTGTCTCATTTAGGTAAGTCATGCCAGTGAGCTAGCATGCATGAACATCACTTAATTCATTTACAAACTCATCAATGCTAAACCAAATGAACCACTATAAACTTTAAAAATCAGAATACACTTAAAATGAACAAACAGCCAGTAAGAGGACTCCAGTAATACTGTAGCTGCAGTTTTTACTGCTGTGATGCTATTTTTTTATATATTAAATTCAACTGTATGAAGTGCCCATGAAATTCAACAGCGCCCTCTGCTGATATACTGCTACTGCCTTCCATAAGTACTGCGCATGCTCGGTCCCACCACAGCCGCTCAACATGCTCTGCCAGTCACTGTAGTTTGAGGTTACTGACGCCAAATAGCACATAATTATACATTATGCATTTTAAATATTAGCTACGGTATAAGTTTTACGTTTAATACAAAATTATTAATAGGTTATTTATGATAATGTATCAACATTTTGTGCCTCTTTTCCATCCTCGCGTTGAAGTTGGCAGGCTCCGTGGCTGATCATATCATCAACGTAAATACGATGCTGTGAGCACAAAAAAGCGTTCCACACTAAAGGCACGGTGCCGTCCACGAGTGTCCGAGCTGTTAACACGAGTGTTTTTTAAATAGGGGTGTGTTGCTCTGCGACAACATTGGTTCGCTGCTTGTCAATGTACAGTCACGTGGTGTGACACGGACGGCCATGTTTCCGAAACACAAACAACAAGAAGAGCAGCGACTAGGAGCCAGCAGACACACTGATACGCAGCAGCGACCGTTGGAGGAGTGGGGAAAATAATACATAAAATACAGAGCACGACTTTCTGAGAGTACGATTCTATCGAATGAAAACGTTTACAGTGTTTAACGAGACCAATGCATGCGATAGATTGGCTATAGACACGCCGTGCAGACAAGCAGTCTGGTAGCTATAAACAGTGAAGGTAAGCCATGGTTTCTCTTTGCAGTTTGTCTTTTAGCTAGCTGGCTAATGTTAGCTAACAAGCTAACGTCGGCTCTTGCAGCTCAATTTATTTGGATTGAATAGCAAGAAAATGTATTTTCAGTAAGTTATAACTTTAAATGACGTCCAATAATTGCAGTCGGCATTTTGGTTTTGTTTACACTGCACTAAACTCCATCGTAACTCCGACAGTGGAGTGGAGGTGGTCGTCCGCACATTGGCGGAGCAGGCCGGGGAGACGGATCCCAACACTCCGCCCCCTCCGCCATCATAACTGGTGTCATTTGAACCTACAAGCCAAGGCCTTTACGATCAACGTATAGAGTTAGGATATTTAGCCAGCTCGTGTTATTGCAACCGAAACATGATATTGTGGACCAAATATGATTCTGACTGTCAATATAATGTCCATTGACCACGAACGTATCATCTGCCATTAGCATTAGCTTTAGCTTGAAAGACGAACAATATGGAATGCAGCGCGAGCCTTTTACAGTTGCTAACATCAACTCAAGCTATTCATCGGTATGTTAGCCGCCTTCTCGGCCCAAGAATTTAGCGTCGCTTGGTGTAGTAAAGTCAAATTGGTGCACATCACGAACCAGCTATGCTATAGCTTTACAATCTGCGTTCACTCACTGTGAAATGATTACGTGTTTGAATGAAAAACTGCAAATGTTTGAATGTCTGCACAATCTCATAGCCTGCAGACAGCCTTAGTCCTGCGTGGCCTCAGCTTCCTCAGTGCAAAGTTTGTGCTGCACAGTCAGTGTGTTAGTTATTTTCCTGTTTGGTTCATATCACAAAATCATAAATAACTAAAGAAGAATCTGAAACAATGTTAGATTATATTACAATCAGTATATATATATATTTTTTTTTTTATTAAAGTACCAATACGAAAAACACTAGTGTATGGTTATACTATCATGTAATTCTTGGTTATTCTTATATTTTATCAGGCATTATCAACTCAGTTCAAAAAGCATCAAATAGTAGTTGTGGACTTTGAAAGTGACTGAGCAAAGTCATTCCCTCCTAAAATTGAGCAGAGGTCTTATAACCTTGTTTTTCTAGTTTTAACCACAATGATTGTGTTTTGTCACATATTTGGTAACAGATGAGGACAAAATAAATATAACTATTGCAGCTTTAAATTGGTATTCATTAGTGACAATAATGACAACTGTATTCAAAGCCATGGTAAAACTACTGTTATTGTTAACAAAAAGTATGTTTTCAAGTGTTCTTGGGTGAAAATTAAGTCGATTCTATTCATTGATACATGAGAACTGAATCATAATATCTTGAAATGAGAATTATTATTTTTTTTTTTTTTTTANTTTTTTTTTTTTTTTTAGAATAACTCTATACGGAGAGACAAAGTATCAACGTATCACCCAGCTCTACTTTCAGTGGAACAGTAACCATAGTATTCACAACAGGACAGCATAACATTTCTCTTGTATTAACTTTATATGCTGTATATTGCTTGATAGTTATTATTTAATCACATTAAGCTAGCTACTAGATAAGTGTACCACTTGGGTATTCTATTCTAATGCAGTCGTGTTATGCTGAATTTTTAAGTCAAAGTGTCAACATGATAATTGTTTACCTTGCTTTGGCTGTGTGTGTTGTTTTTTTGTTTTTTTTTAACTCCATGTAACTGAAAAACGGTGAAACTGTGATTGCGCTGATGTAGCAGATATTTGCATCATGGCCAGGCTTTTTTTTTTTGTGCAGCTGACATTGATGTATTGCTTGATAAAAGTTGTACATCTGTCATGTTTTTCTGTTCTTGGATTAACCAAGACATCAGGATCGTACCTTGCCACGGCTCCAACAAAGCACGGCAAAGTAGATACTTAGATTCTGATTATCGTGATGTATGATGTCATATTGCTTCAAATATCACTGTGCTCAAACAGTGTTTGGGAATTGCATCTTGACTTTAGCTGCTGGAGATTTTGTGTGCCTGCTGTTTGTATTTTAGACACCAGCGCTCCCTGCAAATATGTGACCAAAATTTAAGCGTGACGGTTAAACTGGTAAAGTCAGATCTCGGCTGAAAATAACCACAGTTATCCCTCAGAGATGCCAGTCTGAGATTATCCGGCTTCTTGCTGTGAAACTCTGAGTTTCGGCAGGCACTGCTGTAATTTATGAGATTTATAAACCTAGGAACTGTGCGTCTGTCAATATTAATTGTATTTTGAATAACATTTGTGATGAATTTAACATGAAGACATTTATGTGTTCCGTAAAGGTTAAGGTTAGAAGATCTGCTGGAGTTTTATTCATTTCAGCAAAGCACTACAAACATGTATGAATTTTAACTGATGGCATTTACTGTAGTTGCCAGGATATTGCTTTAGTTGCCATGACGTTTGCAGGGGCTCTCCTCCCAACTGCATGCTTTAAGAAGTAATTGGCTCACAACACCGTTAAAATAGACTCCATGGATCTCTGGGTGGAAAATCTCCTGTGTGCAATAGAAACATTGGGCCACGATTGAGCACTACGCTAGTAATAGTTTGCTGTTTTTATTTATTCAGTCTTAAGAATACAGGTGTGTTTTTCTCTCAGTTCATTGTGTAGAAACAGGTCGATCAAATTGGGCTACCTATCGGTGAGTCTAAGCCGCCTTGCCTTAAAGAGTGTCAAACCACTACAGAAAATCAAAATCCACTGCCTTTCTGTCAGTGTAGAGACAGACTGCAAAGCAGCAACTGAAAGTGTGTCTCACTGACAGTTAATTTATTAAGTGCACACTTCAAGCATTGTTCTCTCCTCACTCTTTTTTTTTTTTTCTCTCCAGTGGTGCAAAGGGAGGAGGACAGGAAATAGAGGAGTTACCTAGAGGGTCTCCGTCGATCCACATTTCAGTTGGAGCGAGAGAACAAGGCACGGAGGGACAGAGAGAGAGAGAGAGAGAAAGAAGAAGAGGAGAGAGAGTCGCATCTGCTCTTGGCAGCTGTTCCAGCAGCCTGTTTCATTGTTTCGGCTGTTATTTTGTTCTCGCGTTACCTTTTTGATGAATCAGTTGATATTATTAACTTCAATGTGATATATATAACTGCTGTAAAACAAGAAAACTAGTACTAGAAAGAGTGTTTTATTTTTGTTCCGTCATTAAAATTCCAAGGTTCTTTTTGTTTCTTTTTTTATTTTTAACTTTTTTCGGCTGTGAGTAGCAGGAGCTTCCATTCTCCAAACTGTCGTCAAAGCCCTTCCTTACCGAGTAGGACCTGATAACCTGGTATTCCTCAAGCACCTGAAACTGGCAGCTATTCTCTTTGTGTCTGTGTGTTTGGGGAGCTCTGTGACCACAGCTTAAGCACCACTCAGCCTTCTAGTCACCTAAGCCTAACTAAAGCCAGTCAGTCCAAGCCTGGTCCAGCCCAGTCCAGCCTGCTCCGATCATCAGGACAGGGTAAGGCACCTAATGTGTGTGGTCACATTTCACATTTATTTCTCTGTTTTTCCTTTTTTTTAAATTTTTTTTATTCCGTTAAATAAAAACGTGATTGACTTTCTCTTCAGATACTCAGTTCTGTGTGGACGTGAGGAATATGACTGCTGAGACTCTTAACTTCGGCCCAGAATGGTAACAGATTTGGTTCTTACATTGTATTCTTGTTACGTTCTGTCATTTCATACACGTTCTTCCAGTTTGGGAAGGACAGTGCTATCTGCTTTCTGATGTGGATCCTATATCATTCTGTCATCATGAGTTCATACCACTGACTTCTCATTTTACCAATATTTATCAGCAGTTTGGAGAGCGAGTCCAGCTCTGGTGTCCCATTTTTAAACAGCCATACCGCTACTTTTGCTTGTTTAAGCCCAATAAATACTCCTCGCGTACTTTACTGCTAACCATTTTCCAAACAATACTACCGGAGCGGTAAAGTTTCAAGTAGTTTTTTCTACATTCCAGGCAGCCCATTGGTTTTAGTTCATTCCAGTATGCTATAAAAATCAACTTGTAGAGACTTGAAACGTACTTGAGATAAATAATCCATCACAGCAAATTATTATTTCTCCAAGCTGCCCAATTTTAGCATTTTAATGCAGTTAAAGCGCGGAGAAATCTGAGAGTTCCAGGAGAAAAGACTTTTGGCTTCTAAGGTGGGTGTACCACCTGAATATTTGATTTTGAAAGATTAAGGGATTTAGCAAACTAACACAAAAACAAAAATATGGTTTTATATTTTGGAACGTAGGTTAACATAATGTGTACGCAGGTAATTACTGGGCTCAAACATACAAAACCACCAGTGGGATCTTTTAACACCTTGATTTGTCAATTATTTTACAGTACATATCCCTGAAAAGCAGAGTATTTGATGAGATTTAAACGACACATATTGCTGCATAACTTTAAAGTAGCTAACGTGTAAACATCACGATTGACATCATATATATCAAATGGCCAGAAGTCTAATGCTGCAGCACGTCCTGCAATTCATTACATCTCACAATCTGGAAGTTATGGATGCAACAAAGACACACAGATGATTTTATTGTTCTTGGAGGCGTTCTAATAAATTTTGTCCAAAGGGTGGTGCTAGGTCATCTCTGCTTGGCTTCTTTAATATGCTCTGTGTATTATTTTTATTATTTATTCATTGTAATTTGTGCATTAAATGATGAAATATTCAGATTGGCCTGAGAGTGGTGTTAGGTGAAAGGTCACCAAAAACACTTTAGGGATATCTTGTCGAGTACCAAAGCGTTGCTCATTTGGGAAATTTTGACGAAAGGCCTTATGGTCGCAAAAAATCATGAGGATATATCCTCTGGGGACCATGAACACTCATATCAATTTCATGGCATTCTGGCTGGTATTCATCAAAACGCATGTGTTCATCAGACTGACTAACAAACATGGCCGTCATTATGCAAGGTCAGTAAATCTCTGCAGCTATTGACATGCTTTAAGTTGTAGCAGTTATAGCTTTTCTCTTTTTTACTATTATTATTTTTTTAACGCTTAATGTCACAGCAGTTTCCTGTCCGTGTGTCTCCTGGCTGCTCTTCCTCCTCTGGGCGAATGTTTGTGTAGAGATTAATGATAGGCGTAGTTCTTAGTTTGATAGTTCTCCATCTGTAATGGACTGTGACTGCTGCGTGCATTCTTGGTGCAGCGCCAACCTGGCTGAATCTTTTCTCTCTTTACATATCTGCAGCTGCTTTTTCCCTCTTTTATCCTTTTCCTCCTTGACAGTGCTGAGTTCCTGTCCTTGCTCGGTACGGCTCCTTGGCCCGAATTTCCAAATCATGGTATTTGCTGTCATTGAATCCAAAGTGGAAATGATCACAGGCACATTTCGTTTTAAGCGTTAAACATTAATAAAGACCAGCCTTATCAACAATCCAATAATGACTCAATTGGTTTTGCAGTAAATTCCACATGTATTGTTTTCCTATTTAAAAAAAAAATTGAAAAAAAAAAATGGATGCCAGGATGCAACCTGCATTTATTAATAGGCCATCCTACCTCCTATTTCTTCTCTTATTATTCATATTAGTCCCTGTTCCACTTTGATATGTCACATGTATGCATTTTCTCCCTTCAGTATTACCTCTACCCCATATACCCCTTTCTCTCTTCACACACACACACATATGGTATTGATGTGGGGCTGTGAGTCAATGACACTCTGTGTAGAGGCATGTGAATGGAGCCATTGTTAAATCACGGGCCTTGGAAGCTGGCCTGCTAGTAATGGCTTTTAAAAATGAAATCTTGAGATTGGAAAGCTAATATGTCATCTGTATTGAGCCAAGTACATTGGAGGAGACCTGCGTAGGAGGGTGGCTGATTTGTTGTAGAACATTTGGTTAATTTTTTTTTTCCCCTCTGCTGCAAGATGGATGCTGTTAGTTTGTTTTTTTTTTCCATTTCAAATTAAAAAGGAGTCTATCATCATTCCATAATAGTCCTTTTTTTTTTTTTTCATATATTGTGCCAAGAGGGGAATTCGCCAAGCTATTTATATCACATTGTCTGTATTGCATTTAATAACAAGTCAGTAGACAAAAAAGAGGCTCAGAATGTTAAAGGACTAGTCTGTAATTGCATGGGAGCACCTCGCTGTAGAAACTCTGTCTTCTCACCTCTGGCTTTGGTTACTAACATAAGCCTCCGTACTGAAATGGTCAGAAAAACCAGATCGCCTGAGATCTACTTGATCATCGTTGCCTGTTCTTTTCCTCACACAGGCTCCGTGCACTGTCCAGTGGGGGGAGTGTGACGTCCCCCCCTCCTTCCCCCGCCATGCCAAAGTACAAGCTGGCCGAGTACCGCTACGGCCGAGAGGAGATGTTAGCACTTTATATCAAAGACAACAAGGTGAGTGGGAACGCTGCTCAGTCCACCAGCTGGTTGTGTTGCTAATATCCCCGTCTTCTAAGACAAAGCACAACTTTCAGCCGTTTGTAGGTTAAAAATGTCTGGAAGATGGTTCTGTCCCCTGAAGCTGCTGTTGTTACTGTTGTTTTTAGGTCCCAGAGGACATGCAGGATAAGGAGTTTGCTGCTATTCTGCAAGATGAGCCCATGCAGCCGCTGGCACTGGTGCCCCTTACTGAGGAGGAACAGGTCTGTCACTGATTAATGCAAATGTTGACCTATTACAGATCATTATATCACACTGAGATACACACTTGTTTGAAAACGAGGCTGTTCTCTCCTGTGGCAAATGTTGTAGCGAGCTGACATTCCTCACGTTCTTCCCTTTTGCTGTTTCCATTCTGTCTCTGCAGAGGAACTTTTCCATGTCTGTGAACAGTGTGGCAGTGCTGAGGCTGATGGGAAAAGGGGTGGGTGGGGCCGCCCCGGCTGGAGTGGTCAGAGGAAGAGGGGCCACACGAGGTGGTCGAGGTAAAAACTAAAGAATTAGAAATAAAACTGTCGAAAATAAGAAAAAATAGAAACCAACGCCTCACGCACAAGTTCCATACAGACGTGACACAACGTGAGTGCAATCATAATAACCCGTCCAACTACAACAGAAACGCCGCCCAAAGGTCTCAGCTCAAACCACAGTGGACGTTATCCAGGGAAAGTAAAACCTTTATTCTAGCCAGCCATTGTAGTGTTTATTTCCTTTTGTACCATCTTGATGGAACACACTTCCTTTTGGTCTGTCCAAATAGTCCTGCTTTTGTCAGGCCACACCTGCCTAAAAGCACTGAGCTTATGAACTTACCTAGTGCAAACACACACGCTGCTTTATGCATATCAATGGCCAGTGTAAACACTAGCCGTCCGGTTTGCCACAGCCAAGGAAACTACTTAGAAGAGTGTGTTTGTGTATGTGCGTGTGTACGTGGCTTTCTCCTGTGAAAGAGTTATAACCTTGTTAAACAGTTGTATTTTAAAGATACTTTAAGTGCTGCTGAATAAATAGAAAATCAAAGGCTGTTTCACTCAGATAGCTGATGAGGAATTCTCTCACAAACATGATGATATTAAGAACAGACGACTACTTGTGTGCAAAATCCAGGCCGAGGCCGCGGAGAAGGTGGATTCTACCAAAGAAGTATTGAAGAGGCAGAGGTGGGTTTTGGCCGCAGTGTCCGAGAAATTCACCGCAGCCAGAGCTGGGATGACCGGTAAGAAACCATAGCAACAGCATTAGCCCTTTAAAGCTCTGCTTATACATCCAAACATAGGCAGACATTTTCTCTATCGCATGTTTAAAAGCTATAAGGTTCGGTAGTTTGCTGCCTGTCATTTAATGACATCAGCTTAATCATTGTAAAAGTGAAAAGTTTTTCGTGACTTGGTATTGATTTATTTTTCAATTCTGTGCCAATATGATATCTAAACTTCCAAACTGATGCCAGTACTTTTAAGTCCTTAAATATGCTTCTCTAAATCAGCTAAATGTCTCAAATGCATCAATGTTTAATTAATTTGCTAATCAACACAAAAATCTGAACAGTAAATTTACAAGAATAAAATACAGTATAAAATTAATAAAATGCCATAAAGACTAAAGAAGACTAAGAAGTGTCCAATGCAAACGACATGATACCTGACAATAAACACTGTTTTGTTTTATATATTCATTGCCAACAGAAATCATTTTGGCTTGAGATTTGCTTTTGCAAAACATAATATTGTGCTCTGCTGCTGCCGCTATCCTTCAATTCCCAGTGACTCACAATTCCCTCTCATCACTTTGGCTTTATTTTGACGATTATGAGTGCATGTTGTATGTTTTGTTTTTGGCCATGCAAATTTCTCTTGTGAAAATCTTTTTTAGCGCTTTGGCCTTGTTTCCCTAAATCGCTCCACTGATAGGATTTTCTCTTTCCGTTCTCCATCCCTCAGGGGCGAGCGTCGGTTTGAGAAGCCGCTGCGGCGGGAGGTGGGGCGTCCTGCCTTTGAGGAGCCTGGAGGCCCCGTGGGTCCAGGGAGGAAGGAGTACACAAGGGCTGACAGCGATAACTGGCGCACCCTCCGGGAGGAGCAGGAGGAGGAGGAGGGTGGTGGGGAGCCGGGCAGCAGCTGGAGACTTGCTGGACGCAGGGATGGTACGGCAAATACATAGGCTTATCAATGTATTTCTTTTCAAAAATTGAGATTTTTTTTTTTTGTAGTACAGCTGCGTCCACAGTTCATGTTAAACATGGACACTATACAGAAAAAATATTAATATGGCTTGAGCAGTAGACGTCTTCCCTTAAACAGATTTATACTCCTACTTATTCTGCTGTTTATACCTTTTCAGCCTACATTAAATCATGTGTGCAGCAGGTCTAACTTAAACAGCAGAAACATTGACATCTAGTGGCTAGTAAGAGTCCTGCATGAAACCGAAGTTAAGTCTGAAACACAGCTGCTCTCTGCCGTGAAAGCTGATTTCAGTATCTTTGAATTTGTATGCAGTCGACTGACTTATTTTATAAATTAGTTTTCATGTTGTCTGATTATTAATTACTTTAACTGATGGTGGTCATTTCCTCTCAGATGGTGGTCCTCGCTCAGCAGGCTGGCGGGATCATGTTGGTCCAGGTGAGAGCCGACGAAGGAAGTTTGATTTTGACTTCCGGGACTCGGATGGTCATGGTGGTGGCCGCCGACGTGCAGGCAGCGAGGGGTTGGAGGACGACCGGGACGGCCTGCCTGAGTGGTGCACAGATGAGGAGGATGGGGAAATGGGCACGTTTGACTCCTCTGGAGCTTTCATGACCATGAAGGTGTGTAGTTGCATTTTAACTTATTAAAGGACCATACCAAATTTTTTTTTGCATGTTTGAGCCTGATATATTAAATTTTCATACATATAAGTTTACTGACAACCATTTCCCAAAGGATAAAACCGTATTTCAGCTTTCCTGATATTTTGCAAAATCTNGTTTACTGACAACCATTTCCCAAAGGATAAAACCGTATTTCAGCTTTCCTGATATTTTGCAAAATCTGTTAATCCTTCAAAATCAAATACTCAAGCGATACACCCACCTTAAAAATCTATGTTTTGCCTGCTAATAGTTACACAGCCTTATGAAGTCATGGTCGTTAAATTTTTCCATAAATGCAGGTCTTCTTTTGGGACTATATTCCCCGGTGGAGACATACATTCACTCCACAGTTTTTATTGCTCTTAAACACTAAAATTACGAAACTTAAAAAAAACCTGAATACAAGTCTTGTTTGCGATGATGGATTACCTATCCCAAACGCGTTTCAAGTATCAACAAGTTGATTTTAATAGCGTACCAGAATGAACTGAAACCAGTGGCGATCTGGAAGGTAGGAAAAACATTTTTAATTCACTGTTCCAGTAGTATGCTTTGGGAAATGATTGTCAGTAACATTATGTGTATGAAAATTGAATATATTAGTCTCAAACATGCAAAATGGGTGGTATGGTCCTTTAATCACAGGGTGGTGTAAAAATATGTCGGTGTCATCTCAAAAAGCATCAGCATGTCGCAGAGATTGTTGAACTTCGACTCATTCTTCATCTCCTCTGCCCCTCCTCTTCTTCCTCTGTCAGAAGGGTGGCAAGGAGACAATCCTGGAGGAGGATTTGGACTTCCAAGGCATAGAGGAAGAGGAGGAAGAGGAGAGCTTTGCTGACACTGAGAGGAACAGCGCTGTAGCAGACAAAGAAAAGGGTGAGGAAAGACCTGTCCTACTTGATTTTCATGCTGTAATTTCCCATGTGGATTTGTTTTCTTACTTTGCTGAGTCACACTGGTCCAGTTCCAGATTTCTGATCTCTGTGCTTTGTTTTTAAGTCTGTCGTAAAAGTTGGATGACACTTTGTCCTTCCCTACACACCGAATGTAAAACGCTCTAAATACTTTTCCTGAATCCCCTAAACATTACCAACTTCATTAAAGTCATTCTTCACCCACCATTTTGATGTCATGTTGGGTCAAAGAAAGCCTAAAAAAAAGATCACTTTAAAACCCAAATCGCTTTGTGTTTAGTGGTGTCTTGAGAAATGTGGGTGAATAAAATTGCAATAGACTATAAAATGAAAATGTACTCCAGAATTCTAACTTTAGTCATGATTTTATTGTGGGTCTAATTAAAGGCCAAGTCCCAAATTTGTCTGCCACACATAATAACTCTGACTCTTTGTCTCTGAGGCTGTTAAATTTAGAACCTCATAAAAAGGTTTCATTCTGTTGCCTTTCACCTGCAGCATGGCTCATAATAACATAACACTTCGTGAAGCGCTAACACCTGCATGGCAGCTTAACAGGATCGCTAAGGCGCAAGTGCCATAATGTATGAAAAAAGCCCGATATTCCAAACCCCATCTTATTTTGTGGGTGTGCTGGGCATTTATAGTAGATTAAATAAAATACTAGGGGGGGAGTGTGCACATTAAAGCACATAACAAGCCTAATGTGACTATTCAAAACCAGAAGATGAATTGTAATCGTATGTGCAATATATGAAGAATAAATTGATGAACAGACATTTGATACCTAATTTTACATCCTTTGTCATTCCTTTCCTCACAGAGAGTAAAGATGCTGGCGGTGCATCGGCGGACAGTGAGGCAAAACCAGCATCACCCTCCTCTTCCTCTTCTCCTGCAAATGGTAACGCTCTGGTCCTGGAGCCTCTGCCCAGCACCGCAGGCCCACTGGTGGACAATCCTCAGCTCAACAACAGCCACCCACTGAAGCCCAGCAGCATGCCGAGTGAAGGTACGCTCCACATCTTTTTGATTTTTAATTTCACTGATAGTTAATCTTACTTTCATTGCTGTAGTTGAAATTAGCAGTTTAATTCTGCTTTTATGATATAAATGCAATTTAATTGCAAATTATTTCTACCTTTAAAAGACATATCCTGAGTTACTTAACAACTTGAGACCACCTATATTCAGCCAACCNCCCCCCCCCCCCCCGAGTATGACAGGAAATTCAGTCACCTCAATGTTTTGGCTTGTATCTGATTGATATACAATATGTTCAGCCCCATGTCATTCAATATCTTGTTTACTGTCTGCTTTGCTGTGTCGGAGGCAGAGCAGTAGGGGGCTCCACCGCTCAGATCTAGTATCAACACCCCAAAAATAGATATGCTAAAAATAGGAGCTATTGTTTTACTCGTGTTTTGTTCTTGTTTTTTTGGGTCAGACGTAGTTCCTGTAGGGGGTTCCAAGGCCCAGCTGATCCCTAATGCTGCCATCACCTCCAGTCTGCCTCCCCCACCCCCTTCCTCTGCTGCTCCTCTCCTCCCTCCATCTGGTGGTGACACTGAGGATGATGAGGGCATGAAGCACCTACAGCAGGTAGGAGCAGTGCCAGTATTTTACAGAATGAGTTATGGGAATAAGGGTTTAAAAGTGATCTGACTGTAACTAATCAGGAAATTCAGTGGCTGTGGAACCTTCAGTTAATGTAACTGAGGCATCTCTTGTGCCACCCTCTGGCCAAAATGTGATATTTTCACTCAAGGTAACTGTAATCTAAAGGGTAGTTGGCTGTGAAATTTGTTGAGCACATTAAAGGACCATACCTGCCATTTTGCTCATCTCTAGTGCCACCTTCAGGACACATATTTTAGCCCCGGTACTGGTCAAGCTTTCAGAACAGCAAAATCATTAGTATGTTTTTCATTCCATCCAGACGTTGACATTATGTGTTGTAATGATCGCTGCAGCCTTCAGCAGCTGTTAACAGGAATTCAGACTTGCAACTTTTGTGACACTTCAGCTATAAATGTTTCAAATGTGTCAGTCACTGCAGCCTTACCTGAACACCTGATGGTATTTTTTTAAAAAGCGCCAAATCAGCTAAATGTCTACTTGCCAGGTTGATGTGTTGCGATGGCAACCTGTTTCTGTGCGCCTGTATGTGTGTAGGAGGCAGAGAAGATGGTGGCATCGCTGCAGGACACCTCGTTGGAGGAGGAATGCTTCACCCAGGCCCTGCAGCAGCAGCAGGAGAGCAGGAACACAGCAGCTGCTCTGCCTCTGTCGCACGAGGCCGCCATGAAGTGGTTCTACAAGGACCCACAGGGAGAGATTCAGGGTACATTTGCATGCCGTTACTGTCAGCAAGCAGGATATTCATCTATAGTTTAGCTCAAATACAGAATCCCAGGACTTGCATTACAAGCTCTGTTTCCTCCTCCGTCTCATCCACCCATAGGTCCGTTCACCACAGTGGAGATGTGCGAGTGGTTCCAGGCTGGCTACTTCACCATGACCCTGCTGGTGAAGCGGGGCTGTGATGAGGGCTTCCAGCCTCTGGGGGATGTCATCAAGATGTGGGGCCGTGTGCCCTTCGCCCCAGGGCCCTCTCCGCCGCCCCTGCTGGTGAGACAGCAACCACCGCAGCGCCCGCAGCCCACCCGGGGGCCCGCCGGGACTGTGAGTCAGAACTCAGCCAATATAGAGGATGGGAAGGGGCAGATGCAGAGGAGAGGGAAGATTGATAGAAAGGTTATTGTTTTATGTTTGGGGAATATGTTTTGACTGGGTTTTAAGTTATCATCTTTAGTCCGCTGTGTCAAAAATGTTTATTTTGGACTTTTGTTTTTGCCTGATAATTATTAGATGCTTAGGAGGGTTTTTATTTTGCTGTCTGTACTGCATGGAGTTTGATTTTTTTTTTTCTGCTTGTCTGGTTGTNAGGGTTTTTATTTTGCTGTCTGTACTGCATGGAGTTTGATTTTTTTTTTTCTGCTTGTCTGGTTGTCTATTGGTGTTTCATTCATTTCCTCTTGGAGTGTGTGAGTAAAAGAAAAGGTACAGAGGAAGTGGAGGAGATGACATCATCTTTCATACCTGGTTTAAAATCGCAGCATGAAGTAGGCTTCAGTGACCTTCACTGCTCGCATGGCAGCATCAAGAGATGAAGACTCTTGGCATGTGTCATTTTACTCGTTTCTGTGTGCAACGAACGCTCTGATCAGACATCTTGCATTCAGATATATCAAGATCGTGCCACGCCTCGTCTTAAATTACATCACCTGTGACCAACCTTAACTTCCCTGCTCCCATTTAATTTTATGTGCTAAAAATACAAGCACTGCAAGCAGGAAAAAATTCACATTTGTGCTCAGCGCTACAGCGAGAGAAGAGGTTTGCTTTGGTTTGTTTGCACACAAGATGAGAAAAGTTGGAAGCAAACATGAGAAGCCGGTAGCTCTGCTCTGTGTTTGGCATGTTTGTCATGTTATATGTTGACTCAGAATTCAGTGCAGTTGCATGGTTTCATCCATCTCTGACCTCCGCTGGCATGAGCGGCACGATCAAATCTCAGTTTAATCTGTATTTAGAGGTAAACAGATCCCTCAGGATGCAATTTCATATCAGTTTCATATCAAGTATGAAAAGGTGTCATTTCTCATCCTTATTTCATTCATTCATCCCCACGTTTACTTTTTATTGCGGTTCTCACTAGTCTTAGTCTACTGTGTGTGGATAGCTGGGTTTCGTTTGTTGAAGAGGCCTTTAATTGAATGGTGCTGATCTCTTTCTCCTCTTCAGGGAAACCTGGACCAGGAGCGCCTGAAAAAGCAACAGGAGCTGGCGGCAGCAGCTCTTTATCAGCAGCTCCATCAGCAGCAGCTATTCCAGCTCATTAACAGGTATGCCGGTGGGAAGATGTGGATTTGGGTCACCACGCTTAACTTGTCTAGTCTTTATGCGAGTCACTGTGTTTGAGGATTGCTTTGGTTGAAATGTTGGGCTTTGCTTTGCGTGTTGCAGATGCAGTGAGCAGGGTATGATGCCTTCGATGAACAGATCGATGTCAGTGCCAGATACAGGGTCCATGTGGGACATGCATACCTCAGCTTCACAGCCATCAGGTACAGAGTCAAATGCAAGCACACACACATACACACACGGCTAATGTTACTCTGGTGCTCTCCACAGTGGAAAGAGGTAAGTGAATTTATGTTTGACTCAATTCAAACGACAACAAAGATGGCAGAGTATCCACACGTCTACTTCAACTTTGTAATTTTAGCGTGAATGTTTAACATCATTTTACATGAAATATTTTAACAAAATACAGATTTCTGCTTTGTCAAATACTGCACCCAATACGGCGACACTAACCTAGTTTTCTTTCCACACAGGCGGTGAAGCCAGTCTTTGGGACTTAACAATGAATCCTTCTACTCAGGGTCCAACTCTCGAACAGCTTCAAAAGGTGAGTACAGTCGCCCCCTGCTGGCTGGATTATGAATTAATCGCAGTGTAAGCATGGACCACACCATGGAGGCAAAATCTCAACATGCTCTTATTAAAATGATTTTTGGTGATCATGTTAGACCCATTTCCATTGTAGAACTTATCTGTCTGCTGTAACTTTGCTTAAACCAGGTTGCGTTTTGTCCACTGACTCTAAGAAAGGCTTTTCCTTTCACCTCCATTTGACTCCTGACATTTCCCCTTACAGCTCCAGCAGGAGAGGCGAGACGCTGAACTCAGGGCGAAGCGTGAGGAGGAGGAGCAGCGTAAGCGAAGGGAGGAGAAGAGGAGGCAACAGGAGGAGCTAAAGAGGAGGGAGGAGGAGGAGCACATCAGACGCAAGCAGGTGAGAAGACAGAAGGAGATTTCTTCCATTTTTCTCTCCTCTGCTGACGTGGTTTTTAAAAAAAAATCATCTTTAATATTTAAATGATTGTAATGTGTGTATGGTAAAGCTGAGAAAATTAGAAGAAGTAATATGTACCCTAATGTGGACAAAGTGCTAATCTTGGTGATATCCTCCTTCCTGTAGTGTCGTCAGCAGCAGGAGCTGATCATGAAGTTGCTCCAGCAGGCCCCCCAGCAGCAGGGGCCTGTGGCTGGAGGCTCAGGTTGGAGTGGGGCTCCTCCCTCTGGGCTGTCCAAGTCAGGAAAGCCCCCAGCTCAGGCTCTGATTGAGATGCAGCAGGAAGCCGAGAGGCTCCTGAAGCAGCAGCAGCAACAGAGAGCCCAGCAGCAGAGAGACCGCGTGAGTTCCAGGGCTTTAAATTATACGCTTCTAAGTGAGGTTCCATGCAGAAGAAGAGAGACGATGTTGGAGTGAATACAGATAGAAGAGTACATGTCCTTCATTAAAACGATCTGTCTGATTTCTGTTTGTTTCCAGCACTCGGGCTTGTCGATGGGGAGCTCCTCCATGGGGGGACAGTGGGTAGAGAGTGTTGGCATGTGGGGTGGGCCTGGAGGTATGGAGAGTAAGTCGGGCAGTGGAGGCTCTGCAGGCGGCATGGGCATGTGGGACGATGCTGTAAAGAGCCAGTCCAGCCTGCGCGGCAACAGCAACAACAACATGGGCATGAAGAACAGCCGCAGCAGCCCGTCGCTAAGGTAGCTGGATGGACATTGTGTGCTTGTGTCATATTGAATTTCTACATACGTCTTTCTTAAAGTTGAAGAACAGAATTAACATGCTTGTGTGTGTGTGTGTGTTCCTCACAGTGAGCAGTACATGATGCGTCGTAAGCGGACAGAGGACGAGGAGAAGCTGCTGAAGCTGCTGCAGGGCATGAAGCCTCAGGACGGCTTCACCACCTGGTGTGAACAGATGCTGCACGCTCTCAACACCTCTGCCAACAACTCCTCCTCCTCTCTGGATGGTAGGCTGCTCCCACTGTAACTGCTAAACTCTGTCAAAATGAAAGTCAAATGACCCCAACCTCAAAAAATGTAATCTATCCACTTTCCTTCTTAAATCTCTGTTAAATCTTTGTCCTCGCGCTTTCATTGTTGCTGACTTCAACTGTGTGTGTATTGTTATCAAGTTGCCACAATTGTGGCTTACCTGAAGGAGGTGGAGTCTCCCTATGCAGTGCTGGATTTCATCCGGTCCTACCTGGGGGACACAGTGGAAGCCAAAGAGTTCGCCAAACAGTTTCTGGAGCGACGTGCCAAACAGAAAGCCAACCAACAGAGACAGCAGCAGCAGGTAGGCCTGTGTCCAAACGCTCTCAGAACAGCAAATATTTTAAAAAAAGAGGTTTGATGCATCATCTTTAGCTCAGAACAAACATTAAGAATGCAGCTACTTACTGGATGTTTTCATGCTAGATTCTCCTGGATTCTGGCTGTTACAATTTGGCATCAATTACAGCTGTAAATGAAAATGTCAAACACATATATCAACAAATACCAGCAGCACCCAAACTATCTTCCATCTCTCCCTGTGGAATATGACTGATTGTTGTGTTTCTGATGGTCACATTCAGGACATAACGTGTTTATATATTCATTTGAAAGTGGTAAATGCATGAATTTCATTAACACCATGTGCTACAATCATTCCAAGCTGTTGCATCTGCAGCACATCTGCTTGAGAATTCTGGGAAATGAGTCAGATTGCATTGTTGTCTTTAAGAGAGAAATCTTTTGAGTGTGCTCTGCTTCGGTGTGACTGTTAAGAATTGCTTTCCTCTCGTTTTGTGTCCCAGTTATCAAAGGAAGTGGCTGGATTAAACATGAACTTCCCTCTGCAGGTAAACTCAGATGCGTCCTCTGTGCTGCACATTGTAGTCGTGAATGTCTCAGTCCAGATTCTGTGGCTTTGTTAGCAGGCGATCGGGTTGCCTTGGAGTTGCTGCTGCTCCATTTGGCAACTTTACACAACTCTGTGCTCTGTGGACGTGAGCATAACAGCCTCCTTCCACAGATTGTTAGTCAGTGTGGTGTTGGTAGCTGATCTCTGTTTAAAACATTAAACAGAACACTAATTTAGCCTCCACAGTCACATTGATTTTCCTCCAAATCCTGTTAGCTCAGTCAGAAAACACCAAGCTAACAGGATCTACTCTCTGATTGAGGAAAAGAAATGTTAACAGATTTCTCGTCCACCATTCTATAAATTTTTGTAATGATTTTATGGTCTTAGTTCAGGTGTATGCACTGTTATCTGTTGTTTGGTGCTTAAATTATTTACCATATATGCTCGAGTATAAGCCGAGGTTTTATTACCAGATTTTACAAAGCAAATCAGGGGTCATCTTATACACGAGAAATTCAAATTTGACCCCAGAGAACAAAATTTCCAGGGATAGAAATACTACCCATTACCACTACCAATGGAAAATAGTTTAAATTATACCTTAGAATGAGATATTTCCTGACTAAACATCTTATCCAGCACATTTTGCAGCAGCCAGTAAGCTCTGTTGTGATTGGTCAGCTATGGTAATCAGCTGCTGAAATAAATGTCATGTTTACTGGTATGTGGATTATTTTCAGAAAATCACAGGAATCCTATGACAATACCCAGAAAAACAGGTAATTTGCTAAACAAATAAATTGATGGAACAACAAGATCGCTTTATACTCAAGTATATACGGTAGTTAAGATTCTAACTCAGATCTCTAAATGAATTGTTGATTGTATAAAAGTAAAAACTTTCCTTTTTTTTAGGACTCGATGCGAGGTATGAACCCGAGCACCCTGCAGTCCATGTTCCAATCCAACCACATGGGCAAGGCTGGTCTCTATGACAACCAGGGGGGAAAGATGAAGAAGAAATCGCCCATGATGCTGCACTCTGACCCCAGCATCTTAGGTACGCAACCTCAGCAGATTCTGCGTGATTTGTGACGTCTGGGTTTGGCTTCGTTCATCTGTGACTAAAAGAGATGAGTAGCTTTCTCAGATTCATTACAAATTTCTGTTGATAATTATTAGGCAGTAGTTAAATTCACAGAGGCGTTTTCAGAACATTTTTGAGGTTTACATTAGGAAAAGGACAAAAACAACCAAATTGAAGTGATCAGATAAACTGTTTCATCCAAATCCTACCAGCCGCTTCTTCTCCCTCACCTGTCTCCTCTCCTCTCTCCTCCCTCCTCGCCTCCCCTCCATCCTCCCTGCAGGGTACTCATTCCACAACGCAGGCGAGTGTCTGAGCCTGAATGAGATGGAGATGGTGGAGGATTACTGATGTGACGCAGCGCAGCAGCAATAGCTACCTGAGGCCTTCTGTCTTTTAATCAGACAAACCTGATGACGAATGTGCACTGCTGGGGGAACGGGGGGAGGGGGCGGGGATATGACGGGAGCAAGCGCGAGGGGAGGTGTAGGGCGGAGGCGCCTGGATCTGCGCCTCCCATCCTTTTCCTTCCCTCCGGATAGATAGAAAAAAAAAAAGGGCTCCCTGCTGCACCAGTTGATCACTTGAGCAGGGGCGAGGGGGTGAGAAGGGGTGAGGTTAAAAAGAAGATGGGTATCCTCTGGCACTCAAAAGATTAAGCACCTTATACTGAACTAATGCACTTTATTGAGATGGGATTTGAATAGGGATTATTTTGTGTGTGTGTGTGTGTGTGTGTTCAGAATCAATGCACGTGTGTGTGTATTCGACATGCACGTTATGAGTGTGCACGGGTGGGAATCGGAACTGGAAGTGGAAGTGGGTGGTGGAACAAAGTCGGTGGGGGCGAGCGGTGGGGCTGTTAGGTTTTCAAAGTCAGGGGGACCTGTTAGTTGAAACCATTATCAAATCCTTTCTCAAACGACAAACACTGTTGATATTTCTCTCTTGTTTAGCATTTTTTACATTTATACAAAAAGTAAAGCTATTGAAAAATGGATTATAAAAACTTGAAGATTTGCACTTGCCTAAAAATAAGAAAAACAACAAAAAAAAAAAAAAAAATTNAAAAAAAAAAAAAAAAAATTCAAACAGATGGGGTTAGTTATAGAAGTGAATATTTTTGTGAATGTGTGTGACTGTGAGAATGACTGACGCATGATGTTTCTTATCAGTAATATACCAGTCTGCACAAAGTTTTTTTTTTTTCTTTCTTTTGATGCTTACCAAGATGTATGAAACATAAGAGGCCATTTTTGTCTTTTGTTCAAATGGTAATTTTCGTATTCTCATGTTTTGAATGTGTGCTCGTGTGTTTGTGTCCCTCCTCCTGACAGGGACTCACTCTGTATGTTCTGAGAGAATGATTGAAAGAGAGAGAGAGGGCAATTGCACAACACATCCTTTCTCTCACCAGCTCGTCATCCCCAGATAGATGAAATAGAAATGCATACATTTGTAAATGTTAGCTTTGCGCTCATCACATGATGACCACCACTAGCTTGTTTGTATTTCCCTTAGCTCCCCCCCCTCCGGGGGGCTGTCTCTAGACCTGGAAGGACTAGCAGACAGGGTNCCCCCCCCTCTGTGAGGGGGGGCTGTCTCTAGACCTGGAAGGACTAGCAGACAGGGTGAATCGTGAGGGACGTTTTTGTGTGCATCTGAGTGAGTGTGTGTGTTTGTTTGAGCGTGCATGTTGAGTTACTGTTCATAGAAATGAGTTAAGACTACAGGTACTCATTTGAATACGTGCTTTTTTTGTATGTGTATGAATGCACATTTGTGCCTAAGAACTTACAGATAGGGTGTGTGGCCATTGAGACATTAACTCTTTTGAGAGCGAGTGTGATGTGTGTCAGTGCTCAGCACAGTGTGTGTATGTATGTGTGGACGTTTATATGGAAAATATTTGTAGTTGAGTCTGGGGGTGATCCATCGGAAGGTTAGTCCAGTCGGTTTTCCTGGGGTGTGATCACGTTGCCTTTTGTCAGCTCTCGAACTTGTGAATGAAAGGTGTCGAGTTTCTGACTCTGAAAAAAAAAATACAGCATCTTAATGTGCAAGTGCACAGGACGGTGCATGACATGTTAGCATATTGTGTTACTTATTCGTTGTTGCAATTTGATAATGACGAGTTTTCTTTTTTAATGAAAAATATATGAGAATATATACATTATATACAAAGTTTAAAAGTATTTGGACTAAGATTATGAGCACTTGGGGCTGCTATTTTTGTTGTGTGTTGTTTTTTTTTTTTTTCCCC